>PVKA01012095.1:0-42852 GCA_004027165.1 Ctenomys sociabilis | reverse complement strand
CCAGCCTGAACTGCACAGTGAGACCCTGTCTCAAAAAAGACAAAAAAAAAAAAAAAAAAAAAAAAAAAAAAAAAAAATAAGATACATAAACAGCTACACTCTCTTAATTTACTGATAGGAGACATCTGCTATAATAATGTCTGTAAGTATAATATCATGTATGCACCTTGTACAATATCAAAACATTATGAAAACAGTTTGAAATGTATTAATTTATTGAAAAAGTTAAGGTGTCAAAACTGTCTCATTGATATTTGTACTTCAATAAAATAAAAAAATAAAAAAGGAAAAAATATATGTATTATACAGATCAATGGGGAATTCTGAAAGCCAGTGCTGCTAGTAGAATTATTAATCTGTGTACCCACTTGAGAAAGAAAATGTTTGCTATGCATTAAAAATGAAGGGGGCTGGAATTAGCAGGCTCTTCTGTTCTGTCTAGAAAGTGCTTGTGGAAGCACACACAAGTTTCTTAAAAGAAACTTTTAAGTCTTAAGAAACATAGATGTTTAAATGTTCCTTTAAAATGGTTCTAATATGATAATTTGAACATTAACAACTGCACTTGACTTGTATTTCCATTAACAGATGTGAAAAATCTTGCACATAGAGTAAGTTGGTACAAATGGGCCACAGCTACCGGAGAGCAGACAGTGGTGGAAAGCTGTGATTGGCAGAGGCCAGAGAGCCTTGGGAGATGCTTTTGGGGGAGGAAGAGGCTTCTTTCTGGGGGGGACACAAGTGTTCCAGATTTTGGCATAAGTGATGACTTCACAGCCTTGTGAATGCGTTAAAAAATACTGAATTATGTGAATTATGCCTCAATTTTAAAAACTGTTAAAAGCCTGGTGTTGCCTCATACATGCCTGTAATACCAGCACTTGGAAAGGCTGAGGCAAGAGGATCCCTGAAAGTTTAAGGCCAGCCTTAGCTATATAATTCAAGGCCAGCCTGAACTGCATAGTGAAGCCTTGTCTAAAAATAGACACAAACAAAAAAGCTGAGGTTAGGAAGCAAGTTGTAAAAGGATACAAGTAGTATGGCAGATTTTATACTATGCTAAACAGAAGCACTATGCAGAGCACCTGTGCACATATTTGATAAGGTCACAAGTAAGGAGTGGAATCTAGGGAGACGACAAGCCCAGGCTATAGATTTAGAACACTGATGTTCTATTTATTAATCCTGTAAATTGAAAATATTTTTACCAGGATGGTCTTGTTTGTATGTTCAGAGGCACTCCCTGCCTCGGGATAAGCTTTCTAAATTCACACCAGTATCTCTGCACAGGGAAATGAGCTCGGGAAGCAAGCGCTAAGCTATGGAGGACCACCTGGCTTCCCCATGCGCCGTGAGCCTTTGGAAAGTGGGGCCCAAAGGCATAGTATGTTGTTCTGTGGACAAGAGGGCTTCCCTTGGCACAGATAAAAGCCACTGAGTGTGGGTCAGCTTCACTCATGGGATGAGGGTGGCTGGAGTGCACCTCCACAGGCTTGGGGTGAAGCCCGCTCCTGCAGACTTCTCTGGCTTCAGGGCTGCCTTTCTTGTGCTGGACAACTCAGCCTTAGTAGATAGGAATTCTAGATTACTGTAATGGTGCACTACAGCAGACCAGGTTCTGTAGTTTAACCTTCCTCCTTGCAAAACCACATTCTCCCCTGCTCAATGACCGTTCACTTGCTGGGAGGTGTCATGCAGCTGGAAATCTCAGCTACTTGCACGGCTGCAGCAGGAGGATCCCAATTTTAAGGCCTGGAGCACTTAGGGTGATGCTGTCTCAAAATAATAATAATAATAATAATAATAATAATAATAATAATAATAATAATTGCTACTATTATAAAGCTCTGAGGGCCTGGCTCAGGGCCACAGGGCCCTGGACTTGGTCCCTGTGTGGCTGGGCCTGGGGCTGTCAGGGTTTTTATTTCTCCCTTCTGGCAATGGCTATGGTGCATCAGTCTCTTCTGGAAGTGAAAGCAGCCTGGGGAGTCCTGAGCACACCGATCCAGGTGATGCAGAGGTGGCAGGTCTTGGGGTCTTTTATGGACTCCTGCATGTGAGCTTTCCAACAAGGACAAAAATCCGTTAGGTGAGGGGGCTGGTGAGCTGGCTCCGTAGAACAAGTGCCTGCCTGCATGCACAAGGCCCTGAGTGCAATCCCTGGTACCATACACACTAAAAAGTTTTCCTTCCTACTAACCTGTTTTGAAACTGTCTCATTGCTACTTCTTTCTCAATAAAATTAATATAAAAAATCAGTTAGGGGACCATGCACAGAAATGTAATTCAAAATCAGACAACAGGTATCCACTACGTGTGTGACTGGCTCTTTGGGAAAGCATTTCAGGCAGAGTGAATCAAACACTTTGCTCTTACAGATGGGGCCGCCCTGAGCCCGTGCGTACTTCTGTATCCCAAGAGGGGTGTGTGGAGCTGTGCAAATGAGCCCTCTTATGCGGGCCTCGCAGCTCCTGGACGAGGGCCCCAGGGCCACAGCACCTGGGCACTGCTCTTGAGGTCAGACAGATGTGGTCCTGCCACCCTGGATCCTGCAGGCTGGCTTCGCCCGCAGCCTTGGGTGGGAACCAACATCCTGATACCCCGTGCGAGCCAGATTCCTGACCGGTGCTGTCTGATTGGTGAGCTGCTTGATCACTCTGTGATTTTGGTGTGCCTTTATTTTGTTACAAGAAATGGTGAGCAGGCTCTCCTTTTTCCTTTGCATTTGTTCTCACTGTTGGGAATTTTGTATTCAGGTCACCCATTTTTTGTTATGTGCTTTGGGCCTCTCCATCAGCTTAAAGGTGCTCTTAGGCTACTAAATAAAAATGTAAGTAGCACTTCACCCACGATGCACTTGCAGTATCCTTGTCACTGGCAGCTTATGTAGTTGTAATTAACAATATATAGTGACTTTAAATTTTTAAAAACTGTATTACAGTAAAAGACACCTTGCCGTGGGTCCCCTTCCCCACTTGGCACAGGTGCGTCCTGCCACTCATCGCTTCCTACAGCGGCTCTGGAGTCCTCATTCCTGAGTGTCTTTAGCTGTGCTGTCCTGGCTCCTTGGTGTCCAGAATCCACTTTTCGTGGTCATTTTGATTTTGGGATAGAGCTGGAAGTCACCTGGTGCCAGACCTGCTCAATAACGGATGAGGACACCCTGTGATGCGCTTGACAGAAATTACTGAAAGATTTGTTCAGTGGTGATGACCCTAAGACACAGTGAGCATTTAAATTTCAAGAAATTTATTACAGTGTGACTGCTCACTTGAGTTGCCCAATTGCTGTTGGCAAAGTGTCTCTTACGGTAATACATTTCTGAAGACGAATTAAAACTTGCCAAAGCTTTCACTCCCTCCCTTGTCCTTTATCTTTGTTTTTACTGCTTTCCCTTTGTCAAATCTGTTTTAGAAAGCCAAATTCATCTGTCTTGCCTGCTCCCACCACTAGGTGCGGTGGCTTCAAGCTTTAACGTCTCATTCCTTGGCTCACCAGGCACTTAGAGGGACACAGGTAAACTCTCGTGTGTCTTTGCACACACTCTCTGGTCCTGCCAGCCTTGTCCTGTGTCTTAGCCCTTCACACAATGAAACGCCAAATGATTCTGTCCCACACTGCCCTGTCCAGCTGGATTTTTTCCATGCTCAGAACTGGCCTCCTGATTCTGCTTCATGCAAACAGCTCTTCAGGCCACCCTGGACCCTGTGCTTCTGGGGGGCCTTCCTGGGGTCTGGCATTTTATTCCATTTTCTTACGAGCAAACACATAGGACAGCCTGGTACTGGTCCTGGAGCTGTGCAGGACGCCAGCTGCTTTGTTCACACGCACAGACAGAAGCAGCACTCCTGTCACAGGTTCCTCAAGATGGGGTATCCTGCAGAGGCCCCTGGGTCTCCTGCCTTCAGGGGACCTGGGGTGGTACACAGAACTTGAGGAACTCACTGCACTGGTATCAAGAAATTGTATGGCTGCCCGCTGTCTTTAGTGAAAGAGCTTGCCCTTACAGTGTGGCTTGCTGTCAGGAAGCACAGCCCTAGAAATGGCGGATTAGGGGAGGGCTGGTGCAAGCATCTTGATTCATGCAGGAGGGAAGGAGGAGGAGCTGGAGAGACCCAGAGTGGACAGTGCCTCCCAGCAGCCCTGGCTCATGCTTGGAGCTTGTTGATGAGCTGACAGAACTATGTGGCCTGTGGGTCCCTAGGAACCATGACTGGACCACGAGACCAGAAGGCATCTTCCCTAGCAATGTGCCCAGAGCAGGCAGATCCAACTCATAGACAAGGCAGCAACCTCGGGCACAGGTTTTCCCCGGGGACAGCACTAGGGATGACAAACACCATTTGAACCTGCTTGCCATGTTTGCAGATCACTGAATTATACTCGAGAAACATTTGGCAATGAAAGGCTGGGGGTCCTTGACTGCCCAGCTGAGACCGGAATCGGCAGAGCTCACGGCCTTCAGCTTTAAGGTTATCATTTGTCCTCGGTCTGAAAATGGTGACTTACAAACACGGTTTACATCGTCTCAGTTTACCTTCTACTCCATCTTAGCCCTTTTCTTCCTTCTAAATGCAAGTATTGAAGCGCGGTGGAGCTCAACCCTGCTTTTCTCACACGCTCTGCTCACCTTTTCGTGGAATCTTCCTAAATCCGTGCCTGAGGTAATATTCGAGGCTTGGGGGATTTCATAGGCTCGAAGGTGGGCGTACTGCTCCCCACTGCACTACCTGTGAAAAAGGATGAGAATCACAACTGAGACGGCTGGGAAAAGGCCAGCTGCTGGCTGCAGTGTTCATGGCAGCTTTTTGTTTTTGAATCACGTGTGAGAACGCTATAATCGGAGGTAAACGTGAAACGGGCAGACCTGCAAAGACACTTAAGTGCCCTGCTGAGGTGGAAGGCCAAGGGGTGAAGTCTGGCAGGTTGGGTGATTCCCAAAGTATGAGGCTTAACACACGCTGACCACATGCTTAGCAATGATTGCTGGGTTCTATATTTTGCACTGAGAAAGACACACACGTTGAAGTATGGGCTAGATTTCTGGCATTTACATTGTGAGGTTTGAACTGCACAGCACCGGTAGTGCAAAGAAGCTTTAAAATCAAGTACAATTTTCCTCAAATAAAAACCGAAATGTACCCAGCATCAAGCATCAATACAGCTCACCTTTTGTCTTTTTCACAGCAGCACGAACTGCAGCTTCTTAATGTCTATTTTTACTACCTTACAAGGGTTCTTAGGTGTAAAACACAATTTAAAGATATCTTCAGTGTGTAATTCTTATTTTTTTTTTTTTTTTCTTTTTCAGGAGCCGCTGGGCAGGCACAGGACGCTTCATGGACAGCGGCAGCATTAGCAAGCGGCTGGTGTTTACCTCAGACCTAATTCTCAGAATGTGTTTATCTGAACTGAAATCTCCGTTCGTTCGGCAGAGGGGGTGGGGCGGGAGCGGCAGTGGCAGCATCTGCTTAAATTTGACCAAGTGTTGCTTTGTTTACATCCTAGCAAGCGTCCGGCCGGCCGCACCGTTCCTCGGCTCACGTAACGCCATTTCGTTAGAAAGGGCAGCAACTGGGCAGGAAGGACACTACGTACCGGATGGAAACTGCTCTCTGTAACCCGGACAGACACGTGGACTCCGCGGGCAGGGGACAGACATCACTCTCGCAGGAACTAAAGGCCTTCACCTCGATCCCAGCTGCGCTATCATCACGTAGGGGCAGTACCCACACCGCAGCAGGATGGCGCATTTCTTCACCACACTTACGGGTAAGAATCAAACAGCACAGTGTGAGCTGTTTGCAGGTCATGCCCACTGATGCTTTGTACTCCAGCTTCATGTTTTCATCCATAAAGGTGCCCACACAGCGGAGAAACCCCCGCCTCTGGATCCTTTCCCTCCATTTGAATAACAGCTTGGGGCAACCACATCTGCAAGTATTATCTCCTTTCACAGGGCCCAACTGAGAAGTCCTTCTATAATTTTCTATATAATTTACAGAATAGTCATGAGTTCAAATTGTTTTATTTGAAAGAAAAAACTCATTCCAGACACATTAACTGTTGTGCGCAATAGATAGGCTTTTTAGAATGTTATTTGTAGCTCTTAGAATATATTCCTTTCCCATCCGTATTTTTCAGATTTTCCCTTTTGATGAAAGTCATCTCTTTTGAGATGACTCTGGCTGTCTCTAAGTCTCCAAGCCTCAGGGCCAACGTAGGGGAGAAATGCAGTAACTAGAGGGATCCCTAGTGGGAGTGAAAGCTTGACCAATTAAACGTTCTAAAGTAAATGCCGAATTTAGATTTTTTTTCTATTCTGTTGGCTAGTTTTTCTAAAATTTAGTTTAATGGACATTGATATATGTGTCCCATTAGCAGCTCTTACCGTAAATATGCAAATCAGGATATAAAACGCAGTAGGAAATGAGTGATTACTTAACTATACCGTTGCTACACTTGGGAACACAGCCGTCCCTCACCTGCACCTTCTTTGTTTTATTTCAAATCGTTTCTATCCGCTGTCTTCAAGACTCATGCAGGCAAGTGTGCAGCAGGCCACCGGCAGCCCTCACCAGTCACCCAGGCTCAGGCAGCTCACCAGTCCCATCGCCAGCGGGGGGCAGCACGCACCAACGTGGCCGCCTTTCCTCTGTTATCTTTTGGTTGAATTTCAAAACAACTCTAGAATTCAGGCTGGGAAAGCGGAGCTGGGAGCCTGGGACCCTAGTGCAAGGGAGGGGCGCCTCTGCCAACCAGCTTCTCACGCAGGAGGGCTCCAGGCTGGGACGCCACGCGGGTCCCACTCTACTCTGAACTCCAGAGGTTTTTAAAACCATGGCAGGGAGTTGCTCCTAGAGTCAACAGTGGGGTCAACACACCAGGCTGCCCTTCCCCCACTGTGACCTGTGTACTTGGCACAAGGTCACGCCCAGCTGCCCCCATTGCACCCCTGGCCCGAGAAAATAAAGCTGTGTCATTTTAGAGACATTTTTAATATCATCTGTTCAGGACGTTCAGACCGAGCAGCAGACGCTTCTGTTCTGTTCTGGCAGAAAAAAACAAAACACAACAAAACAAGAATGCTGTAGGTGGCAGGTTAGGATGGCAACAGCAAACAGCATGCAGGTCACTGCAGTCATGCAAAACAGGCGGGCACAGTACAGGGGCCAGGCACCCAGGGCAAAGTGCTGGGCTAAGGAGGAACCTTGCGTGACTTTGGCACACTCCCACTGCTACACAGCCCCTGACGTGCTATTTTATTTTATTTGTGGCAGTGCTGGGGATCAAGTCCCAGACCCCGCCCAGGCCAGGTGTGTGTTCCGCTGACCTACACACTCAGCCCTAATGCACACTGTTTTATTTAATCATGGAAAGTCTTATCAGCTAAAAGCTTTTTTTTACAAACAGAAATCTAGAATACATTCACTGAATTTAACAACAAAACCCTAAGTGTGTTACTAAGAATTTGAACTGCAATTACCTTTTAACTGAATGTTTATATTTCTTCAACTTAATTATATTTAAATGAAAATCCATGGAGTGCCACATTAGCTGCACTTGTACATACTGCGTGATTTTCTAAGTAGTATTAGTTCAATTCATATATTTTCCAGAAGAATTCTTACTATGTTATGGTAGTTTGCTTTGCTAAATGTGTACACAAAATAAAATCACTCTCCAAATGAGTGTTCTGGCCCACTGGCAAGAAACTACTTAATCGATATGCTTAATGAGCAGGATAAATACTTAAGTGGAAACCCTTTACACTTTCTAAAGGGCTGATTAGAATCCATTGAGGAATCCCAATTCCTTAAATGTCCGCAAGGCCATTCATAAATAGTAAAGTTTCAAACAGCAGTTACATTCTTGCATACAAATCATTCCGTTGCAAATACACAAACTTAGCACGTTACAAAATTCTTGCACAATTTCAGTTGAGACATATTAGCAAACAGACCTGCGCAGTAAAAGTAACCGAGGAAGTGCAGTCTCCTCTTGAAGTAAGAGCAAAAGCCATGTATCAGAGAGAAATGGACACATTAAATGAGGTACTGAAACACAGTATCTAGGCTTGGAGGAAATGTTGCTATTCCTTTTCAAGATGAACTATATCCTCAGATAAAAAATTGGGAAGTTAAAGTCTGTAGACCCTGAAGTACACTTCCAGAGAGACTGTGCTGCATTCCACTGAACAATCTGCTTAGTCACTTTTGAAACTAAGTTCACATAGACACAAAATGCTGTCAAACATCAACAGGGCAAAGAATTGAAAAGAAAAACAAATGCTCTGGCACACTGAAATGTTACCACTTCTATACACTGTCTCTTACACAAAACAATGAACAGTGCTGCTTATTATTAGTAGCAATATTTGCATTGTGGATTTGTAGCGTATTTTATGGTTTTATAAAATTGATTCCTTTATGAAAAATAAATCATACTGGAACGGCCTTTCCTTTTCATAAAAGTATCATTATTTCATCTGAGTGTACGCTAAGTACAATCTTCCCCAGTCTTATTGCGAAAAGACATGGTTCTTTCAAAACCCTTGAAATATAGCCAGTTTCCAAGGAAAAATCCTGAACCTGGGTGAGACACAACAGCAACAAAACATAACAGGGCATTCAGGCTGGGCTGGCGCCAGCGCTTCGCTCACTTTTGCTGAAAAAGTATGGGACAGCAGTTGGAAATGGAGAAGGCGCAGAACAAGCTTTCAATAAATACCTCGCTCTTTCAGCAATAGAAAGGGGAGAACAAAAAAGGCCCTTGGGCGAGACAGACGGGGAACTCCTATTGGAGAGTTTCTTCCTGTGGGTCCTCCAGACTCTCGGCGTAAGCCTAGTGGCTTGTTGTGAAGATCCTTTCTGAGGGGCGCCAGTCAAGGCAGGTGGTCTTCACCCTCCTTCCCTTCGTGGCCCAGCTCGGAGCAGTGCCTTGGTGCTCCTGGCCCTTCCGGAAAACCTTGGCCTGGGTCACTAGCTGGAACCCGGGGAGCCAGTACGCAGGCAGCCCTTCACCGTCCCCGGGGCAGTGAGCTGCGCCGTGCACATACCAAAATCTAAATGTGCACTGAGACAAATTAAAAAGAAAACGAAGGGATTGTGAAAGATGCTGCCTGGGAATAAACCGTCACATGACGCCGGCAGGAGGTGGGCCCGTATCACCGTCTGCTATTTAGGGCTGTGGCACACGCAGGCCAGCCGGCCGCATTGCCCAGAGAGTGGGTGTCAGTGCTCACAAAGCCAGCACCATCGGCCCGAGACAAGATGCCCTTCCTGTTTCTTCCGGAATAGACAAATGATAGGCAGGATGCATCAACACAAAAACGACAACAAAAACCTAAAAGGCCGCCTACCGTCCACACAGGCGGCGCCCCGACACCCCCTCCCCCACCCACGCACCCACACGCGCACGGGCGCGCGCCGGCCCCGGGCGTTTCGCGGGGGCAGGTGTGGTTTGCCGCCGAGCGCGCGGTCCGCGCACCTCCCGCGCTCGGCCCGCGCCACATCCGCTCCCCCCGCGGGCCGGCGCCCTTAGGAACAGGGTCTGCCCGGGCTCCCTCTGTCCCAGGGCGCGGGCCGCGGACACAGACGCGCCGCGCTCAGCCGGGCCGCGACCTCCCTACGGCTGGCTCGGCGACGCCCACGATCGCGGGAAACCGGGTGGCGCTGTCGCCCGGCCCCTCCGGCGCCATGGCAACGCCCGCGCGCCGCTCGCATCTCCAGTTTCAGCCTAGCCCGCTCCCACTCCCCGGGACCTGACGAGGATGGCGCCGGTGACGCCCCGGAAAGAGCCCACGGCCTCCGCCTCCTCCCGGAAAACTCGGGGCCGCGAGCGCGGGGCTGCGACGCCCGTCAGCCAGGCCCTGTGCCCGCCCCGCCCCCTCCCGCCCGCGCCCTCGTCCGGGCCCCGCCCGTGCGCGGGGGAGGGGAGAGGAGGGCAGCCAAGGGGAGGGCGGGTCGGGGACGGCGGGAAACGCAGCCTGGAGAAAGGGGGGCGCGGCGGGGCATGGGCCCCGCCCCCTGTCCCTGCTTCTATTGGCCGCAGGGGCCGTCCGTCGGGGGGCGCGGCACCAATGCGCGCGGTGGGGCGGGGCGTCCGCGCCGTGTGTGCCTGCGTAACGCCGAGTCACATGTTGTTTTGCTCTTCTTAGTTCAGTCACTCGGTGCGCGATGTGTTACTCACTGTGCGGCGGGGACCGCGACGAGCCCGGGTCGCCGTTGGCGGCGGCAGCTGCAGGAGCCCCGGCGTTGGCGTTGGCGGCGTTGGCGTTGGCGGCGCGGACCCCCTGCGCCCCAGCGCATCCCGGCTTCCCGGAGCGCCAGGCGACAGCGGCAGCCACATCGGTGCGGCCGCGCGCGCCCTAAGCTCGGCCCCGCGCGCGGCTCGGGACCCCGACCCTCCGCACCTCCGGCGAGTCCCCCGGCGCCGCCCGACAGCCCCGCCGGCCGCGGCAGCGACGGTCCGGCCGGGGGTGGCCACGCGCGCGCCGGGCATCCTCGGGACCGCCGGGCGCTGAGCCGCCGAGCCGAGCCGGCCTCCTCCTCCGCAGACCTCGGCCGCCTCTCGGGCCTCACGGACGCGAGCTCGCGCGGGCGGGCGGGCGGCAGGGCGACCAAGGGTCCGGAGCCGCCCCGCCCGCGCCCGCGCCCGCGCCCGGCCGCCCTCTCCGGCCGCGCCGCGTCCCCGGGTGGCGGCGGCGGCGGCGGCGGCGGCGGCGGCGATAGCAGCGCCCGAGATGGCGAGCCCGCCGCGGCAAGGGTCCTCCGGGCCGGCGGGCGGCGACGGCCCCAACCTGAACAACAACAACAACAACAACAACAACCACGGCGTGCGCAAGTGCGGCTACCTGCGCAAGCAGAAGCACGGCCACAAACGCTTTTTCGTGCTGCGAGGGCCCGGCACGGGCGGCGACGAGGCGGGTGCGAGTGGGGGGTCGGCGGCGCCGCAGCCCCCGCGGCTCGAGTACTACGAGAGTGAGAAGAAGTGGCGGAGCAAGGCGGGCGCGCCGAAGCGGGTGATCGCGCTCGACTGCTGCCTGAACGTCAACAAGCGCGCCGACGCCAAGCACAAGTACCTGATCGCCCTCTACACCAAGGACGAGTACTTCGCCGTGGCGGCCGAGAACGAGCAGGAGCAGGAGGGCTGGTACCGCGCGTTCACCGACCTGCTCAGCGAGGGCCGCGCGGCCGCCGGCGACGCGCCCCCTGTGGCCACGGCCCCCGCCGCTGCGCCCTGCAGTGCGCCCCTGCCGGGGGCGCTGGGCGGCTCTGCCGAGGACAGTGACGGGCCGGGGGCGCCCTCGGCCACCGCCTACCGCGAGGTGTGGCAGGTGAACCTGAAGCCCAAGGGCCTGGGCCAGAGCAAGAACCTGACGGGCGTGTACCGCCTGTGCCTGTCGGCGCGCACCATAGGTTTCGTGAAGCTCAACTGCGAGCAGCCGTCCGTGACGCTGCAGCTCATGAACATCCGCCGCTGTGGCCACTCGGACAGCTTCTTCTTCATTGAGGTGGGCCGTTCGGCCGTCACGGGCCCCGGCGAGCTGTGGATGCAGGCCGACGATTCGGTGGTGGCGCAGAACATCCACGAGACCATTCTGGAGGCTATGAAGGCGCTAAAGGAGCTCTTCGAGTTCCGCCCGCGCAGCAAGAGCCAGTCATCGGGCTCGTCGGCCACGCACCCCATCAGCGTGCCCGGCGCGCGGCGCCACCACCACCTGGTGCACCTGCCCCCGAGCCAGACGGGCCTGGTGCGCCGCTCGCGCACCGACAGCCTGGCCGCCACCCCGCCTGCCGCTAAGGGCGCCTCGTACCGAGTGCGCACGGCCAGCGAGGGTGACGGCGGCGCCGGGGCCGGGGGGGTGGCGGCGGCGGCGGCGGGCGGGCGGCCGGGTTCGGTGGCCGGGAGCCCCCTGAGCCCGGGGCCAGCGCGCGCGACCCTGAGCCGCTCGCACACGCTGAGTGGCGGCTGCGGTGCCCGCGCCAGTAAGGTGGCCCTGGCGCCGGCAGGGGGCGCGCTGCAGCACAGCCGCTCCATGTCCATGCCTGTGGCGCATTCGCCTCCGGCCGCTACCAGTCCTGGCAGCCTGTCGTCCAGCAGCGGCCACGGCTCGGGCTCTTACCCGCTGCCCCCTGGCCCACCCCTGCCCCTGCCGCACCCCCTGCACCACCCTCCGGGCCAGCGGCCCTCCAGCGGCAGCGCTTCAGCCTCGGGCTCTCCAAGCGACCCTGGTTTCATGTCATTAGACGAGTACGGGTCCAGCCCAGGTGATTTGAGAGCCTTCTGCAGCCACCGCAGCGACACTCCCGAATCCATCGCGGAGACACCCCCGGCGCGGGATGCTGGCGCAAGCGAACTGCACGGGTACATGAGCATGGACAGGCCGCTGGGCCACTGCGGCCGCCCCTACCGCAGGGTCTCTGGGGACGCGGCGCACGATCTGGACCGAGGGCTCCGCAAGCGGACCTACTCACTGACCACGCCTGCGCGCCAGCGCCCCGTGCCTCAGCCGTCCTCAGCTTCACTGGATGAGTACACGCTCATGCGGGCCACCTTCGCCGGTAGTTCTGGCCGCCTCTGCCCACCTTTCCCGACGCCCTCCCCCAAAGTTGCCTACCACCCATATCCGGAGGACTACGGGGACATTGAGATTGGCTTGCACCGGAGTTCTAGCAGCAACCTAGGGACAGACGATGGCTACATGCCCATGACCCCAGGCGCGGCCCTGCTAGGCAGTGGCAGCGACGACTACATGCCTATGAGCCCTACCAGCGTGTCTGCCCCGAAGCAGATCCTGCAGCCTCGGGCTGCACCGGCTGTGGCCTTGCCCTCCTCAGGGACAGCAGTTCCAGCCGCCCCCTCTCCGGCTGCCAGGACTTTCCCAGGACCCGTGGGTGGCTACAAGGCCCACGGGTCCCCTGCAGAGAGCTCTCCCGAGGACAGTGGATACATGCGCATGTGGTGTGGCTCCAAGCTCTCTGCGGAGAGCACTGACCCCAAGCTGCTGGCCAATGGGGACTACCTCAACATGTCCCCCAGCGAGGCAGGCCCGCCTGGCACCCCTCCTGATTTCTTTTCTGCAGCGCTGCAAGGTGGCGGGGAGGGGCTCCGAGGTGTCCCCAGCTCCTGCTACAGCTCCTTGCCCCGCTCCTACAAGGCGCCCTACCTGTGTGGTGGTGGGGACAGTGACCAGTACGTGCTCATGAGCTCCCCTGTGGGCCGTATCCTGGAAGAGGAGAGGTTGGAGTCCTCTGCCCCAGGGCCTGCTGGGGTGACCACCACCTTTGGGACTGGTGGGGAGAGCCATACCCGGCCTCATCCCCTGGCAGCAGTGCCTTCCTCCACGCGGCCAGGGAGCAGTGGTGGGGGTCGCCCCGAGGGTTTCTTGGGCCAGCGCTGCCGGGCAGTACGACCCACAAGATTGTCCCTAGAGGGGCTGCAGACGTTGCCCAGCATGCACGAGTATCCGCTGCCCCCGGAGCCCAAGAGCCCCGGCGAGTACATCAACATTGACTTTGGGGAGGCTGGCACCCGATTGTCACCACCGGCCCCTCCGCTGCTGGCCTCTGCGGCCTCCTCATCCTCCTTGCTGTCTGCCAGCAGCCCAGCCTCCTCCTTGGGCTCAGGCACGCCTGGAACCAGCAGCGACAGCAGACAGCGCTCTCCATTGTCCGACTACATGAACCTGGGCTTCAGCTCCCCCAAATCCCCCAAGCCAGGGACCCTCCGTGGGGACCCTGTGGGCTCCCTGGATGCTCTCCCATCCCCTGAGGCCACTTCCCCATACCCGCCACTGCCTCCACGCCCTTCTGCCTCTCTGGCCTCCTCCCTGCAGCAGCAGCCCCTGCCGCCACCCCCAGGGGACCTGTACCGCCTGCCTCCAGCACCCAGTGCTGCTCCTGCTTCCCAAGGCTCTGGCGCTACTGTCGCTGCATCCTCAGAGGCTAGTGACAATGGTGACTACACCGAGATGGCCTTTGGTGTGGCAGCCACCCCGCCACAACCCATCGCTGCTCCCCCGAAGCTGGAGGGCACCAGAGTGAGCAGCCCCACCTCGGGCTTGAAGCGGCTGAGTCTCATGGACCAGGTGTCGGGAGTCGAGGCCTTCCTGCAGGCCAGCCAGCCCGCTGACCCCCACCGAGGCGCCAAAGTGATCCGTGCAGACCCGCAGGGGGGTCGCCGCCGCCACAGCTCAGAGACCTTCTCCTCCACCACCACTGTCACCCCTGTGTCTCCATCCTTTGCCCACAGTCCCAGGCGCCACAACTCAGCCTCTGTGGAGAACGTCTCTCTCAGGAAAAGCAGCGAAGGCAGTGGCAATGGCATTCTCAGCGGGGGTCTGGGAGGCGGTGATGAGTCCCTGGTAGCACCAGGACCCTCGCAGCTGTCACTCGCTGTGCCCCCACAGCTACAGGCACGGCCGTGGACCGCTGCTCATCCAGGGGGCCTGGCTGGCTGTCCTGGGGGTGGTGGCTCCCCAATGCGCAGAGAAACTTCAGTGGGTTTCCCAAAAGGCCTCAACTACATCGCCGTCAATGTGAGAGACGACGCGGGGCTGTCCATGCAGACCCAGCATCTGCAGCCTGGGGACAAGAGCTCCTGGGGCCGGACCCGTAGCCTTGGGGGTCTTCTCGGTACTGTAGGAGGCAGCAGCACCAATGGGGCATGTGGGGGTCCAGGCCCTGGTGCCCTGCCCTCCACCAATACCTGTGCCAGCATCGATTTCCTGTCTCATCACTTGAAGGAGGCTACAGCTGTGAAAGGTGAGGCCTCTTGACCTTGAGTCTGGGCACAGTGGGTGGGGGGCAGCTGCTCCCCTGGGGGTACTGTGAACCAGGTGTGGACATACTGGTTGTGCCTGTTGCTGTGGTTGCTGGGTCCATCTTCCCTCAGAGAGGGTCAGGGCCAGTCAGGTGGCCTTGCGACTGCTGTGACACACTCGCCTTGTTCAGGCCTACCTGTCCTGCATCCCGACCCTTCATCCCGCCTGGCAGCAGCACAGAAGTTTGCCCAGGTCCCCCAGCCTGCAGACAGGTGGCAGAACACAGGCCTGGGCAGTTGGCGGCTGCTGGGAGGGGACCAGAAAGCACAGCCACTTCTTTTTGTGTGCCAGGGGCTGGGCTGGATACTTTCTGCTGAGACTCGGGACAGTGCACAGTAGAGGTGGGGGTTGCTGGAAGATGTGGACCTGAGCCACCGCTACAGGTGCAAGTGCAGCCCGTGGACTCAGTGTATTTCTCTTCAATGGGTATAAGACTGGTTGTCACCTGGGCATGCCCATTGTCACCCAGACATTGCCGGTAAACCTGTGCAGCAGAGAGGGCTTTGGCTGAGGTTAGAGAAGCTCCCACTTACCCTGCTGCTGATGCTCATGGGACACCAGGAGATGTGCACCTGGAAGCTTAAGCCAGACCTGGTTAGGTCTGCTGTGGTCTGGCTGGGGTGCCTGATGGTCTCAGCCAGGGTTCAGAGCCCCCCAGGGGTCTTCTGGAGCATCAGATGTGTGTCCACAGGGCAGAGGGGCTTGCTGTGCAGCTGGCAGTTGTCCTAGGGTCTCCGGCTGTGTGCAGCGAGTGTGAGGGGGAAGGCTTGGCATTTACACCCAATGTCTGTCTGGAAGTCAGCGTGCTCCCTCCCTCAGGATGTGCTGTGGGAACCACCCACTGAGTAGCTGGCCTGTCATGAAGGGCTCTGACCCAGGTACATGTCTGAGGTTCCCGACATAATTGAGGGGCCTCAGGATTCCTCTTTTACCTCTTGTTCTTAGACCCACTAATCTGAAGCTACCTAAACCCAGCCTTTTTCTCTTACTACTTGGGGCTTCTCCTTCGAGAGATTCCACATTCTAGCTGTGGAGCTGGAGATCCTGTTGTGGTGGTGTAGGAGAAGGGATTTCCTTACTGAAGCAAGACCACAAGATGAGAAGTCCCAGGGACCTAGGGGAGCATAGCCCTTCAGCCTCTTGGTAATCAGTCAGAAGTCCTCAGACTGTCTCTTGGATAGCAGCTCCTGGCAGAAGGTCACTGCTTGAACTTACGTTAAACACTACAGAGTTGCTGGTGTGTTGGAGCATTGAAGAATTAGCTCCTGATGGACATGCGGCCTTATAAACACAGGCACCCTCGTAGCTGAGAGGGACAGGCGCGTGTGCACACAGCCCTGTGCGCAAGCTTGGTGTGCCCGTGTGGACCCAGGCCAGTGTGAGCAGGAAGAGCTACCTTTTGCCCAAATCTGATTGCAGTTAGAAAAACAACCTGGGCACCGACCTCTGCCTGCTCTCTGCGGGGGCTGGGGTGAACCACAGGGCTGGGTGGGCCCAGGAGAGGGCTTGCCCATCCTCTCCCTTCCCAGTCTGGCTGATGAATGCCCCCTGCAGATTCGCAAGGATTCTGAACCGCAAGAGGTGGAGTTTGTTCAGATACCTTGTTTAGCTCGCTGCATTAAGATTTCCCACCAGTATATAATTCCTTTTGGCTTGTAGGATTCACGGCTCTGAAACCCACATGGTCTGTGTGTTCCCAGGTTGGGGAACAAAGATAAGGGTCCTTTTGGTTGGCGGCTTGCTGAGCCATGGGGCTGTGGTAGACACCCTTCCAGAAAGGAAAGGTCTATTTTGGAGAAAAATAGATAACTGCCAAAACCACATGTTAAAAAAAAAAAAAAATAGACGTGTCACGCTGGCTTTCTAGTAAATGAACAGAACAGAGGGAATGGAGAGGCAGGTGCCATGTTGGTTAGGGCAGCACGCTGTGCCATTCTGAGCCCACATAGAACCCCTTGCCCAGCACGCACCTCTGCGTGATGCACGCATGCAGGTAGGCTCTGTTCCCAGTGCCCCTAGACTGAAAGTTCAGCGAAGATAGTGTCCTTTGAGAAAATAATTTATGGCAGTCAGACTTGTGAAACATTTCTTTGAAGATGAAACAGAAAATGCACTTCTTGGCAGCCTGCAGCTCTGCCTGGGCCCTTAGTGGTCCGGGCTTCCACTGCATGGTCAGTTCCTGTGCTCCAGGGGAAAATCCTCTTCAGTGAGGAGGGAGCCCAGCAACTTAGGGTGGCTGAGGATCAGCTTGCATTTGCGTAAGTGGTCGCAGAGCTGTGGCCCAGCCCTACTGGAAGAAGCTTGTTTACAGTGGAATTGGGAGTGGGGGTAGGGTTTCCACCTGAGAGCCAGTTTCAGGCTGAGGCACCCTGATGACAGGCTACCGATCAGCGTGGTGTGTGAGCCTCGGGCCGGGCTGCTGAGAGTGCGTTGTTTCAGAGCCGGAAACACGTTGAATTCTCTCTTCTAAAGCTGCTTTTCAAAATCAACTTCATGTATTTTTTGGGCTCCGGTTACAGATAGGTATATTCTTTAGGGTTACATATTGGTTTATCCCCCTAAAATAACTTCATTTGGTTTCCCCCCCTTTTTTTTCTTCTAAAATTGGTTTACATGTCTGTAAAACAGAGATCAGATAAGAATTACCACAGAAAGCATCTGTGTTTAAATTCTGTTTGATAAAAGGATGGGGGCCCATTCATCTCCTGCAGTCAGATTGTGAGATAGGAGCAACGCTTCTGAAAGCACAGCAAAAACATGACTTAGGTCTGAGAAGTGTTGCCTTTGAAGCCCTGAAGGAATTTGCACCTTTTCTGAAGCCAGGGGGTTCCTTTCTCTGCCTGAGTCGCCCTCTCTGCAGCCTTCCCTGCTGGAAGAGACAGCTGAGGTGCTAATGAAAACATAGACTTTCCTGAATGAAAGTCATGTGATGCCCTCTGTTTCCTTTCCTGAAAGAGAAACCTCACAGAAACAGTGCTTCCCAGAAGGAAGCCAGCGCCCTGCCTGGAGCCCGGAAGCAGGGCTTCTGGGGTCTGATCTGTCTGTGTGACCGGGAGTGGGCAGCTGCCTGGTCCCCAAATCCACTTCTGCCTGTTAAGTGGGTTGGTGCTGTCCTTTACTTGCGGGGTCTCAGGCTACTGGGCACAGAGGGGGTTGGAAGGTCACCAGGCTGTTCTTGAGGGAGACGCTAGGCAATCAGGGATTCTGTTCACACTTAGGCCTTGGAAACCGCAGCTACATGCGGGATGGACGCTGCAGCGAAGGCACTCCTAAGTTATGAAACACCCACAAGCCCTCTCAAGAAAAATGTCAGCCTTCACTGCTGTATCGATAGCTGTGCCCTGGCTCCAGAAGGCAGTTTTTCTCTTTATTTAATTTCAGACTCTGCCTCAGAGCTGGGGCTGTAGTTCAGTGGTAGAGAGGTACAGAGCCTTCCAGAGGCCCTGGGTTCAGTGCCCGCCACCAACTAAAACAGACCTAAGAAGATTTGTTCGCTGAAAATTACCAGAGCAACAAAGGAGGTTTGAAATTACATAGGAGAACAACCATTAAGGAAAGCAGCATCCGGATTCCTGGCCTGTACTAAAAGTGCACTTTGATCCCCCTTTATGAGTTGTTTATGTATTAAGAGAGGTTGACACGGGGAGAACGTATAATTAGGACATGCATTTTAAAAAGTTGGCTCGTGGTACAGGAAGCATTACGAGAACTGCAGACCCTTTAAACTTTCAGTTGTTTAATTATCCCCCACCCCAGCCTGGGATTCTGTGCTTTTGAAGAATTTAATTGGGGCAGCGCTTCTGCTGTTTCGATGTGTGGCCCTGTGCTGTGTGGTGGAAGATGCTGGGGTCTCTGGTTATCACCCCACCCCAGGGAGGGGCTGTAGTAGTGTTTGATTTTCCCTAGCTGTGTCAGTATTAAAATGAAGGTTGTTTCTGAAGGGAAGAACTTTTCATAAGTTTTAGTCGCAGTTGAACATAATAGGTTTTCTGTTAAGATTCCCACTAATGCACTTTCTGCAGAAGCTTAGTTCCAAGAGCTGGTAACTTTTGCTATCAGATTTGGCAAGGGGGAAGGCTTTTCTTTTGTTTTGTTGGGGTAGCACAGAACCCAGTGTTCTCGTTTCACCTTAGAAACTTGGGGAAAGTGTAACTTTACTCCTTCGCCTGTGTTGCCGGGTGGGGGGCACCAGAGAGGGAGTGGGGACCTCAGTGCCAATGCCCACTGGGAGTCTCTACCCACTTGGGGAACTGGAATTTTAAGGAAAAAGGAAAATAAAAGGTTGTGTTATTTATCAGGTCATGGGTTTTGAGGAAGCTGCACCATCCAAAGTCCCAGGGCTCACTGTGAATCTTAACAGGTTTTAGTTTTAATGTGTTTTTGAAGGCACTAAAGAAGATAGCCGTGAGGACTTGGAGGTCAGGGCAGGTGATGGTTGGCAGTGCGGTGGGGCGTTACTCTTGAGGGTTGTACTGCACAGCCCAGCTATTGGAGGTCTCTCAGGCCGGCCGCAGGCTTGTTGCACGCACGCGCGCTGCACCGGGCGCCGCAGGCGGAGGGCGTGGCTGGAGAGCCCGCAGTGTGCTCCTGTGTGCTCAGGGTGCAGGCAACCCAAGGCATGGCCGAGTCTTAGCCTTCCTTGATTCAGTCTGTCAGAAGGCTGAAGGGAAAGTGGACTGAGACCGACGGACTGTGTGTTTGCAAATGATAAAATGCTCCGTCTAGTAGCTCTGATTGTTTCTTCCGTCAGACTGGAAGAGTGGTGGGCGCCTATCAATCGCGCTTTTTCGTTCAGCGCCGTGGGCGCAGCTGCGGGGAAGGGTGTCTTTCAAGTTGGCCGAGTGTTTTCTTGTGCTTGCACTGAAAGTTGGGGGGATTTCTCCGGTATTTCGATGGACACTGTGCTTTCAAGGATAGATGATTACATCCATGGTGCTATGTAAATGCTGGGTATTTTCATATTTATTTTAGAGTGTCAGGTTTCCAGAAACACACACATACCCCCCCACACACACAGAGTTGTGTAATATTTCAGCCAGTGGTAGCCCAAGAGGCATGACTTTTCTTCATAATTAAAACTCAGATACTAATGAGGTGTTTACTGACCATGTTTAGACTCTGCACAGGCTCTCTGGCATAATTACAGCTTTCCTGCTATTACTTTATTACTATTACTTTGACCTAGTTACCTGGAATTGGTACAGATTATTGAGTGTATTATCATAGTATGGGACCACGTTTGGGGTTTTTAAAGCATAAAAACAGGTGCAGTGCAGTTTGTTACGGGATCTGATTTCAATTGCTGCCTGCACGTCCGCGGGTTGTGTTGGGACGCTGCTGCGTGCACCTTGCGCATGCGCGCAGCCTTCAGGATCCCCGCCTGTGCTGGTGCTTTTGCTGATCCTTGGCCACAGAGTTTAACAAAAGTTCCTGGGTGGATAATGCTTTTGAAAGCATGCTGTTGAAGTTGGATGTACCAAAATGAGCAGTATTGAAATGTAACTGCGTGGGATTCTTCTTTGCTTGGTTATGTTAAGCTGTCCCTGCAGGCTCCAGGATGTCCCTGTGCATAGGCAGAGCAAGCTTGAGCCTCATTCTGGGGGGTAAGAAACTTCCACTGGGGGCCGTGGCCGGCAGGGAAGGGTGTGGCCTCATCTCCTGTGGCCTCCTGACTCGGTCCAGCCCAGGCTCTGTACAGGACTGTCCCCAGGCCCTTCACACGCTGCTCTGAGAGCTGCAGCTTGCAGCAAGCACTCTGGTGATGGCTCCTTCGCACCCTCTTTTCCTCCCATTATTAACGCAGAGTCACTGGGCCACTGTGAGGCGGGCATGCAGAAAAACCCTCTGCCTTCTCCCCAGTCTCATGCTGCAAGGTTGGAGGTGTGGGCTTGGCTGCTTCCATCCAGGCTGCCCCATCTGTCCGGGGCTCTGGGATCACTAGCCTTGCTTCCTAGACACCTTGTTGGCTAAGGAGAGAACTCTGCTCTGTTACCTGCCTGCCAATACGTTCTAGGAAGGCAGATTGGGTATTTTACTTGCTAGGTTCCCCTCCCTTGCTGTGTGCATTCAAGTTGTCTTGGCTCAATGCTGGTGACAAGAAAAAAAATGCAAGGGCATTTTGAGCACTCGGGACCCACTGAGTGATGTCACTTGCTTATTTAGGGCTGTGTGAGCAGAGCTGGGAGAGGCTGGGTGTCTTGTTCAAAGTCAGAGGGGGAAGGCTGTGGGGTCAGTAGACTGCAGGGTCAGTAAGTGCGCTAAGGAAACATCAGGCCAGGCTGCACTGTAGAGAGCAGCTGGCTGTCCTGGGGGCCTCATGCCCCCACAGGGTGTCGTCCCAGGATGTTGCCCACCACATCCCTGGGACTGCAGGCCTTGGGATGGGATGCTTTAGGACCTGCTGTCTGCACAGGCACAAAGGCGCCTGGCAGCGGGAACAGCGAGTTGGTGCAGCTGGGAAGGTGGCAGCCCCCAGCCACCAGGCCAATGCGCCAGAGGAGCTGCCCAGCTCATCCCGGCAGAGCCACTGGCCAGATTCCTGGGGCACAGGTGTCACAGGCTGGTGTCCTGCAGCAGGAGAGCATGCTTTCTGCCTTGGGCAGGGGCTTCCATTTCCTGACAAAGGAGCCAGAAACCTGTTAACGGTGCGTTGACTTGAAGACAGCCAGCCGCTTGGCATTTGCCCCAATACCAACCGGAGCTGTCACTTGGAGTTTCTCCACTTTACTGTGCCTTTATTGTTTTGAATGTCCTTTCTGTGTTTTCTAAATCCCAGGGAAAGTGAGCACAGCTGGAGCTTCATACGGAGGGGAACTGTCTCCGTGCAAGTTCAGTTTGGCAGAG
This sequence comes from Ctenomys sociabilis, assembly GCA_004027165.1. Taxonomy (NCBI): domain Eukaryota; kingdom Metazoa; phylum Chordata; class Mammalia; order Rodentia; family Ctenomyidae; genus Ctenomys; species Ctenomys sociabilis. The sequence continues at coordinate 21,182 of PVKA01012095.1, read as the reverse complement.
GCGCCAGCTTCCTAAGGGTGTGACGCTTAAGGCCTTTCTGCAGAGAAGGCTTAGGTAGACACATAAAATATCGTGAGATTTCCATAGTTTAAAAAGTGTAGCCAGGCATGGTGGTGCAGACCTGTGTTCCTAGCACTCAAGAGGCAGAGGCAGGAGGATTGTTACCAGGTAGAGGCCAGCCTGGGCTGCTTCTACATAGGGAGGAAAACAAGCAAACAAAATTAGGAGCACTAATTTTGAAGCACTAATTTTGCGTGGTTCCCAGGGTGGCTAACGCAGGAGGCTGCCCTCAGACAGCACTGGACAGGGACCACCTTTCTGCCTGGGAAGAAAGGTTTGTCATAGTCCTCTCACCGTCTTCCAAGAAAGTCTGGTTCAAAATACTTTTCTAGGGGTATTGGGCTAGGTACTTCTCAAGCCAGGTATGGTGGTACACATCTGTAGTTCCAGCACTCAGAAGGCTGAAGGAGGAGGATCCCTGAATTCAAGGCCAAGCTGGGCTACATAGAAAGATCCTGTCTCAAACAAACAAGCAAAGGATTAAAAGTGGAAACATGAAGGCTGTGCTCGGCAAGTGTGAGGTTCCTCATACATACTGAAAAGGAAAAACAGAAAATGAAAGCAGTGCTGTGAAAAACCCCTCCCTCGGCAAACCCCAACCTCGTCCTGAGCTCAGTGCGGTCTTTTGTGACTTGTGCCCTCTGCAGACCCTCGTCTCATGCTCACACACCTTGCCTGTCCTTGGAAGTCCCTGGACAAGGCCCTGCAGTTGGTGACCATTGCTCTGTGCATCCCACCCCAGGTGAAGTCCTAGATGGCAGGTGCTGTGCGGCAAACAGAGAGCTCTGCCATAGGCCTGGAGTCCCAGCTGTGGAAACTCACGTAGCTCGGAGCCCTTAGCAGCAGGAGTACGTCGAGGGCCAGGCCAGCTCAGGTGTGCAGACCACTGCGCTGGCTTGCCCGGGGCTGCAGGGGGCTGCTGTAGGCATCCTGGAGCTCCCAGCCTCCCCTGGCACAAGGCCCAGGAAAAGGGCTTAGCAATGCTAGTGACTCCTGCCTCATCCCTGTACAGCAGTGGGCATCCTTAACATTGACTTCCTGCAAAGAAACACGAAATAACACCGGTGTGGCCAGTGAGTCGGAACAGGGCCCTGGCTGCCCACATGCTGCCTGGAACATGGGGTATCCGCAGAGCACTCCATCACACTGCTAGGGGCACGGGCAAATGCAGGGGAGCTGAACGTGAGTGTGCTTGCCCAGGACACACCGGCTGCAAAACTGCAGAATCTCTCCCTCTGGAGTATTCTAAGTGCAGGAGAGTAAATTCATTTTAATTGCAGTCAGAAAACAACTTGACTCTAGCTGCTTGAATAAGCCAAGCAAAAAAGTTAAGACTTCAATAATGAACGGTGATGAAATGCTAGATACGAAACCCACATGGAGCCATTATAAATATAGATATAGTGATTCAGCAGTGTTGAGAGTGTATTTTGACAAGTTTTTAAATGGGAGTTTCCTTTTAAAGGTTAGGCGGCTTCTGGTTGTAAAGTCATTTGGGGCTTAGGTTATTTATTTTTCATTCATAAAAGCAAAGCAGGAAGTACTGAGTCCTCAGTAAGCAGCCCTTCTCTGAGAAATACTGGATTTGAAAGTGTGTATGGGACAAGATGTGATCTCGTGGGTGGTGACCCACGGCCTATAAGAGTTGAGGAGGAGGGGAGAAGGTGGCTCAGGAACAGCCTGAAGGTGTGGTCAGGGGAGGGGGACAAGGCCACGCTACAGCTGTGGGGCAGAGGAGACCTCAGGGCTGGTGGCAGGGGAGGACGGCACGGGGGAGGCCAGGCTTCTTGGGTGCATTCGCGGCACCAGGAAGGAAAGCTGCGGGCCCAGAAGAGTTTTTGTGTCAGAGCTGTCTTTCTACTGCATGTGTGGTAGGCTTCACTGGTGGGGCATCCCTGGGTGATCCTCTCCTGAGAGAGTTACTGAGGTTGCGAGCTGGGTGGGGGCTGCACCCCTGTAATCCCAGGACTCGAGGCCCTGAGTTCAACCCCCAGCACCACCTGAAAAGAGGCCCTGGGAGCTCTGGCTCCTAAAACCATTCAGCATCCTCGAGAAGGGATCTCAGTTTGAGAAGGAGACCCTGACTGTTGTCACCCCAGCTTGCCTTGCTCCCAGCTGTGTGTTTCTCCTTCACTGGTGCCACGGGCTAGTGTGGCCTGTGCACATCCCCCAGCCAGGTAAGGCTGGTGGGAGGTGGTCCACCGTTCACCTTGCAGGCTGTCCGGCATAGCCTCTGTCCCTGCCCCTGTGCTGGGAGCCAGTGCGGGCGTGTCCCCTCAGAGCCTGGCCGCTGGTGGCCTTGAGCAAGCCCTGCACCCTTTGCTGGGCATGCAGTGAGGCTGCCCAGTCCGCCAGCCCCAGCCTGACCTTCCCAGCCCTTTCAGGACCCAGGCTAGGTCTAGAACCCCAATGTCCCACTTTCACGTGCTCCAGGGTGCGAGGCGGCGAGGTGGGTCCCCAGGGCCTGGGCAGCATCCTGTGGGAGGACACAGCCTCCTGAACTCTTTTATTTTTAATCTTTTACTTTTATTTATTTTTTAAATAATTTTATTGGGAAAGAAGTAGCAATGAGACAGTTTCAAAGCAGGTTAGTAGTACAATTATAATAATTAAATCATTGCATATTATCTTTGTAGTATTCATAGTACAGTCTGCACACATGATATCTTGTCTAAACACTATTAGTTCAAAACTTTCTTCTTATTGAACTAAGAGAAAATAATGTATATCTATCTTAACTATTTTGCATATATACATATACATATATATATATATATGTATATGTATATATATGTATGTATTTTTTCACTGCAAAATGGTCCTTCATTTACATCCCCTTTTTTGTTTAGTTTTGTCAGAGATGGGTATTTTATGACCATTCAGGTATTTCATTGACATTCATATATGGTAGGTAAGGTACATGAATTCAGCAAAGTAATCCAATATAGTCCAATAGTCCATAATAGTAGTGGTTGTCCATAGGACTGGCAATGTCAGAAGCTGTTGACTTGGGCCTTTAGCAGCTCAGCATATTAATATGGTTTTACTTTTTATACCTCATTTTTATACTTTTCTGCTGGATGATTAAGACCAAGATAAAGCAAGACCTATATAACAAGAAATGTAACTTTTGTATGTGACAAGGTCAGTTAAATCCCCTCAGGACTTACTCTGAAACCCTGTACAGCAGTTTGTAGATCCTTTGTCAGTGTCAGCCCTATGGATGAGTCATGGCCATTGCTTGACCAATTTGCTCTCTGTGAAAGCCTGAGAGAATGCTTTCTTTCCATGTGACTCTCCTTAGGCACACTCTACATCATCAATCACATTCCTCTGTGGCTCCATAATTTCCTTGATCAGAAATTGGGTTACAGGATGTTACAGAATAGGTTCTCTTATGTCCTGAGTCCTCACTGACCTTGAAGGGCTAGGGACAAAACATTGGCTATCCTTATTATAGCCCTTCTTTTTCTCTATTTTTTGGTCTACAAACTTAAACTTCTCCAGAAGAGAAGCTTAATGATATTATTACCCTAAAACATATTGACTGTTGAGCTTAACATCAGTATCTGTCTGAATATCAAACACATTAGACTTAACATGGATCAGATATTTTCTGTCAATCATTGATACGCCAAACTTTAAATCCATGCAGAATGTGAAAAAAAAAAAACAAGAAGAATAAAAAACTTTACAAAATAGTAAAAAAAAAGTAAACAATTACAAACTTTACACAGAAATTTAGAAATCTAACCATATACACCATTGTAGCAGGACAGTGCTATGACAGTTTGTTTCTTATCTCTCGTGTTCATTTATTACCTTTTTTTTAAACAAACATGTACTTGAGAGAGAGCATAACAGTAACTGATAGGACATGAGAAGCAGTTCCCTCTAGGAAGCCCAGAGTGACGGGGATTCCAAGCGTGGCCCTAGTGTCACACTGCTATCCTCGGTGCAGTTGCCTACTTCGCAGGTATCAGCACACACAGGTGGTAAGGGGGAGGATCCTACCAACTAACTGCTACTTTCAAATCTGATGGAGATTCTCAGGATCACTGCCTTAACCATCTTGCGTATATAAATGTGTGGCTTTGCCCTGCCATGTTTCCCAGCTTTCAGACCCACATGTGTAAATATCATACAGTCTTCCTAGTGTAAGAACGCAAAAGAAATAAAAATTGAAAAGCGTAACAGAACTCAATGGAAAACAAGAACTTAAGGATTAAGCAGTGAAGAGAGGGCGAGGGGAAGGGCTGAGCCCTGCTGTCTGCTGGAGGGGTGCAGCTGGCACTGCGCGGCCCGGGCTCCCGGAGCGCTGGGCACGCAGCGCTGTGGTCCCTGGAGAGTGGGGCTGCAGCTCCCCAGGGAGCCTTTTCATCCGTGCCAGCTTACTGGTGGTGGCAGCAGCATGCTCCTGGATTTGCTTTAATTTTTTTTTCAGTGTGTTTGTGTGTATGTGCGTGTGTGCGCATGCGCACACGTGTGTGTGTGCGGTTTTGTTGCCCTGGGTGTCGGACCCAGAGCAGAGTGCATGCTGGACGAGCGCTCGCCGCTGAGTGCTGGTGCTGGTGACCTGGTGCCTTAATTAGGCTGTGATGCGTAATAATTTCATTCATTACGGGAATTAGTACAAACGTATATTCTCATTTTCTCCCTCTTTGTCTCTTTTGGAGGCGAGGTCTCTGTGGCCCAGGCTGGCCTTGCACCCCTGAAGACCCCCCTGCCTCAGCCTCCTGAGGGTGGGCTGCTCGTCGCTGCACCGTCTGGGTTATCTTGATCCGTCCCTCCTTTCCTCTTTCTTGGTCTTCTCCCCTCCTCAGCCTACCCCATGTCCTGTCTCTGTTCTCTACCTCGCTCCTTACTTTACTCACTGTGGCTTTCTTGTATCCTGTGATATTTAACTGTGAGTCTGTTTTGTGTCACTTAGTGGTACAGACTCAAGACCCACCCCTTTTCCTGCACAGGAACCAGGATGTCTTCTTGTTTAGGGATTTTTGTATAAGACAGAGTGAACAGAAGAGTGAGGTCTGTCACAATTCTAGTGCAGATTACATCACGTGCTCCTGCTAGGCAGAAGCATCCTGCTTGCATTCCCATTTGGCTTGGACACAGAGGCTTGCAGAGCCGACGTGCGTGAGGCTTTGACCTTTGGAGGGTGGACAGTTGTAATGTAGTGCACACTTTGTAGTCAGACTTCTCAGTACTTCATGCTCTGCAGAAGAGCCACGGTGAAGAAAACTAATTCCAGAGCTGCCATGACTTAGGAAGGGCGGGCCGGGCCGCAGGTGCCTTCCTGAAGCTCAGGGGTCTCCAAGGCCCAGCCCCTTCCTTCTAACCGGCTTCCTTGAAGGCTCTATGCGTGCTTGCGCCTGTCCTGTAGAGGACTGGGTGCAGAGGAGGTGCTGCAGCCCTGCCGTCCTCACGGGCTGTGCACAGCGGCTGTGGCCGTGTGTCACCGAGTGGATGTGACTGTGTTCCAATAAAAGTTTGTTTGCAGCAGCAGTCACGCACCCAGCCTTGGCCACTGAGGCCCTGCCCAGGTAGCCCTTCACTTCTGGGCCTCAGACTATCCCAGAATCCTGTTTTCCTTTAGGAAATTGTGGTTAGCTTTTGAGAATGGGAGTAAACTACAGGGGCTTTATCTCTGTGTAGCTCAGCTACTGTGAATGCGGGACCTTGGCAGCTCCAGGAGTGCCCAAGAGGAGGCCGCACAGCCTGCCCAGCGTCGCCCTCCTCAGGAGCAGGGCCTGGCCGTGGGGCCCTGCGCCAGGTGCAGGTGTCTGTGGCGGGGTCCTCTGAGGGGCTTATGAAGCACTAACGAAAGAAGGTACTGCACAGTCTCCTTAGACAGAGGATCTGGGAAATCCAAGGCTAGATAGGCAAAAATGAGGGACAGAAGCATGGTCACCGGGTGGGGAGGCAGGTGGAGGGACGTGTCCAGTACACCGCAGGGTCGGTGGGTTCTAGCTGCTGGTCACACAAATGCACCTCTGAGATGACAGACACGCGCTTCGCTGTGGTAGCCGTGTCACCCTACGTGTGCCACAGCGTCCTGTTGGAAACCTCAGGGGTGTGCAACAGGAGTTACTCATAAAAGAAAGATGGTGTGGTGACCTCTTGCTGCAGAATAGTTGTGTGGTGCAAACCCCCCCATGGGCCGCACCCCATGATGTCAGCTGCTCCCCAAGCCCCATTGGAACAGGGCTTCAGGGCACATTTGGGGGAGGCTGGCAGCCCCTTGTCGCCAGGATTAGGCCAAGCTTGAATGTGAAGGGTTAGGCAGGGCTTCAGGAAGGGACCTTTCTTTCCTCCAGCCTCCCGAGAGCACTGGGTCGTCCCAGCCTGCCCACGCTGCGTCAGAAGCAAGATTCAGCTCCCTGTGCGAATCTCTTCAGTAGCATCTAGGGTAGTGTGGCGTTGTCACTGAAGTGCTGTGCTCCTGCTGCTCTCCTGGCACGGAAACCTCGTCCCTGTCTGTCACCAGGAACTTGTTCATATTTTCCCTTTAAGTGATTTTTTTTTTCCAATTTCAAAGAAAGTTAGGCAACCGTTTTTCTTAGAGTCTCTGGGTTCTCTGTTATCTCACCAGACCTTCCCTTTTTTTTTTTTGTATCTTTCAAGTGTTTCGCTTTTCATAAAGTAAGGAGATACTGAATTATCAAGCTTATTTTTCTAGGAATTCTCTTGTAACTGAAATTTATTTTCTCTTGTAACCCTGTGTCTGACCTGAGAAGTCTAGCCTGAGCAGCGCTCCGGAGCAGAAGGTAGGCTCGCACTGGCTGGAGAGCTCTTTTCTGTCCTGATGTTATGGGCTGCTAGGAATGAGCGTGACTCAGGAAGTCTCGGTTCTGTCTTACTGTGGCAGTCGGTAATCACGGCACAGCCAATCCCCCGCTGTGGGGAGCGGACTGCATGGGCTCCGCCCACTGACAGAGCCAGAGCAGTCTGGGTCCTGATGTGTGGGCGCCAGCCTGGCCCCAAAGCTACACAGGCTGCGCCCAGATCCTCTAGGGAAGTCCTTGCGAGCAGGCGGTACAGGCTGAGAGTGTGGGCCCGCCAGGCCTGGGGCTAGCGCAGCTTGGCCCGGGCTGGCTTCCATAATCACAGCGCCAGGAGCCACCGTGTGTCCCGCACTGTGGCTTTGACTGTGTGCAGTACAGAGCAGCTGTGTGTGTGCTGGAGCAGTAAGGTTTCACTGGGGTTCCTTTGCTCCTTATGCCTCTTCCACCCTTCCTCCCCCACATGCCTCCTCCCTTCCCTCTCCCCTCCAGTCTTGTCATTTTTCTTTCCTCTTTCTGGCTTTCTCCTCCCCTCCCTCTTCCCTCCTCTCTTTTTTCCCTCCTCCCCTCCCTCCTCTCCATCCTTCCTCCCTTCCCTCCTCTCCTCTGCTTCTCCTCACCCTCCTCTCTGTTTCTCTTCTCCTCCATCCCTCCTTCCCTCCCTCTCCCCTGTCCTTCCTTCCCTTCCTCCTCTCCTCCACCCTTCCCCCTCTCCTTTGTCTCTTTCCTCCTCCTTCCTCTCCTCTGTCCCTCCTTCCATCCTTTCCATCTGTTTGAAGGGGTGAATGGGAACCCAGTGACAGTAGCGCCCCCACCAGCACTCTTACTCTCATAGGGCTCAGGGTCCTGGGCTCCTTGGCTGCCATGTCATGCATGGGTGTCACATATAACAGGTGACAGCAGGCAGGGTGCAATGTCACTGGCTCACATGCATTTGCATGGGTGTTTCCTGCCAGAGGTCCTGGTCACTCACATGGTGGTCTGACTGGGGTGCCCAGTGCACTGTCTGTCCTGCCCCAGTCCCCTCTGGGCACATGGGAAACAGGTCCCTCCTGCGTCCCAAGCACTTTGTGGCTTTCCTTGCAGCCTGGGTGGGTCCTGTCTGCTCCACTTCCTGCAGAAGCAGCATCTGGGATAACAGCTGGTCAGTGGGAGCGAACAGCTCAGGCTGTGGACAGCAGGAGCCCCACCGGCCCTTCTCCCCTGGGCTGCCAAGCCACCTCTGTGACCTCCAGAGGCCTTTCCTGGCAGCCCTCCAAGACGGGCACTAGGTGACCAGAGCCCCAGTTGGGCCCACGGGCTGAGCACCTTTCCCTCTCCTGGCCTCCCTGAGCAGCAGCTGGGAACAGCACTGGTGGGGCTGAGAAGAGGAGCAGGACCCAATGTGGGTGTCGCTAAGACAGTGAGCCCCGAAGTTCAGTCTCCACGCCCTTCCTCCTGGGGTCTCCAGCCCAGCCTCCTCCGTGGAGCTCTGGCAGCTGCCGGTCATGCATCCTGTTACCTAGGGAGCGGTGTGGACCCCAGCAGAGGCTCTCCCAGCCTCTCCAGGGCAGTTCTCACTGCCCTGTCAGCTGTGGTGTGGGGATGTCCGGGACTAGATGTCCTGGAGGAGCTATAGCACGTGTCTGCCCCGGGGTGTGGCCCTGAGGCAGGCCGTCACCTGAGCCGAGCAGAGCTTGTGGAAAGCCCTTGCGTGGATGTGCTGTGGGCGAGGGCCTTCTATTCTTGCATAGTGCTGAAACTTACAAGTGAGCATTTTACATGTGTTAGTGGGACATGCAGTCCCAGCAGTCAGGGAGGCTGAGGCAAGAAGAGCAGCAGTTCCAGGCCAGTCTAGAATATCTACCTAGGCACTGCCTCAAATAATAAAGCTTGGATAACTGAATAAGACTTCAAAACTGAAATGACGCATTTAAGTTAATTCCAGCTCAGGATGGTCCGATGGTTGGAGTTGAGTTCTCCATAGCACGTGGGTGTCTTAAGGACGTGGCAGCTGCAGTGGCCCCATAAAGCCACCTGTGATCAGGGAAGGTAATTTTCCCAGCAGTGGTCACCCCGAGCCCTTTAGAGAACAGTGTCAGACTGGGCAACTGGAGAACCCCTTGCAAGATCACAGACGTGGGCTGAACTCAGATGGCTCCGTGTAGGGGCCGTGGGAGAAAGCAGACTGATGGGAGGTCTTGGGAGTGGGCTTGGCCGTGGTGGCCCACACTGGGATGCCGTGGCATCCAGTTCCGATCAGGGCCTGAGGGAGAAGCACAGGCAGTTTTAGGGTGAGCCTTCAGTCTTGTTGGGTGTTTGCAGATGCCTACTCTTTGGGGGTGCACACCGGGGCTGTTGGGACTGAAGAACCAAGGGTGGGTGAGGGCCTGATTGTCTGCTGGGTTTCGCTGGATAGCAGTTAAGGGGCTAAAGCTTTCTGAAAACAGTAAGAGAATGCTGCACGACCTGGGAGTGTGGATGGGAGACACAGCGACCGTGTGCCCAAGGTTCTGTCACATGGGTGTGTTTTCCTCAAGTGATGAGTGTGATTTGGGGAGCAGCTGCAGGTCTGGGGGTCTGAGGGTCTTTTGCTGACCAGTCCTCTGGACAAGAGATGTGTAGGAAACATCAACAGGCCCAGAAGGGCAGGCGGGTGTGGGGTGCAGGCTGTGCATCTGCTGGGCACTCGAGCAGGGTGAAACAGCCAGCCACGGGGGTCCTGTGTGACCTCTTGGCGGCTTGATGGCAACAGAGGTACACATACGTGGCATTGTTCCATCAGAAAGCCAAGCAGCTGTGGCGAAGAGGACAGGTGGTCCCTCTCTTCCTGTTTCTCCTCTGTGGGCACTGAACCTGCAGGGTGCTGAGCTACACAACCAGCTCTCTGCAGAAGTCGCTCAGCTGTGCAGGGTCCTCCTGCCTCAGCTTCTGAGAGTGCTGGAGAGCAGGTGTGTATTGTGACGCCAGGCTGCTTGCTGTCATGTCACACACACACACACACACACACACACACACACACACACACGACCCTGTGGAGCACGGGTATGCATATCCCACTGCCTCTGTGTCTCTGTGCATCCTGCAGTGCCCAGGCAGAGTGGGAGCTTGGGGTGTGGGGACGTTGGATTTGCTGGGAAGCTGCTTCTGTCCTGCACACTTCCTGTGGAACAGCCCAGAGACGAGTATGAGCACCTGCCTTTATTGAGTGTGCCGCCCCTGCCTGGCCTATGGACGGCTTGCAAGGCACTGGTGGGTTTGTCTCTAAGAAGCAGGCTCAGGTCAGAGCCCCAAGCTGTTTTGGGGGCTGAGAGTGTTGGCCTTGCGTGTCGGTCACCTCGATTTCTGGGAGGGTCTTGGGCCCACCCGCAGTTGGGCTGCAAAGATCTGTGCTCTCTCTTTCAGAGTGACAAGGTGGGGAGATCACCGAGAGGCGACTGGCGCAGGACACCGGTGGATGCGCCCCGCATGTTCCCCCTCAAAGCTGCCTGCGGTTTCCCAGCTCCTCGCCCTCACTGCCTGCTGGACCAGGAGCCCAATTGACAGCTGTCCCTCACCCAGTGTCCGCACAGTGGCATTGAGTTTTGCTTTGATCTTTGTACCTGAGTTGCCCAAGTGACTTGGGAGCAGGCAGTGTTTCCCTGGCCTCTTAGCTGGTGGCTGCATCTTTCTCCCATGCCTCCCCTGCAGAGCGGAGCCCCTGCTGCATGCCTGGAGCCCCAGTCCCGTCCCAGCAGCAGTGGTAACACCCAGTGTTTACTGGCTTGGGCTCTGTGCTACCGTCCTACCTCAGTTCAGGAAAGCCGCGATGTGGGTGAGACGCAGTCCCTGGCCTTGGAGATCTGCCCACTGTGGACACAGCCTGCATCTGGGGACCTTCGTCACGGGCTTCCCTGGGCACAGCGGGACTGTGGCCACTCCACACCATGGAACCTGAGACCTGGAAGACAGATTTACAGAGTCCATTGCAGCAGCGTCACCATCCCATCCCTGTAACCTCACAACCCGCTGCTCAGCTCTTCAGCTGAGGGGTTCAGACGGAAGGAGGGTGCGCAGCCCTTGCCCGTTACAGGCTTTGCTCCCTGCGGGGTCCTGTGGGTCCGGCAGGACACAGAAGTCACTGACTGCTCCGACTGGGCATCTCTGCTGTCCCGCCCGAGGACTGGCCTTTCCTTAACCAAAAAGTCACATGCGCAGTGAGTGCTTCAGGCCACTCTGGGTTTGGCAGATTTGGTGTTTAGAATGTAGTATGGGCTTTAAACATGACAGCCTGACACTGGCCACCAAGACTGTCCTGAGTGAAGAAAAAGCATTCCGGCTCCCTGGCCAGTTGGGCCGGGAGCTGGAGGAGAAACTGCAATGCCACAGGGTGCCCCTCGGCCGAGAGCCCTGGCGAGGTGACTGGTGTTCTCTGTTTCCAGTGTTCTGGAAATGCCAGTGCCGTGGCCCTGGCCACAGCTGCCCCTTGTCCCACGGTCCCTGGACATGTGGCTGGACCCTGCCCCAGTGCCTGTCTCCCTGATAGCCCTGTAGAGGCCACACTAATTCTTGGAGATGTGACTTGTTTTTTTCTGTTACTTTTTGTTTTGAAGAGAAAAAAAAAAATTATATATATATATATATATAAATATATAGATCTATGACTATAGAATAATGCATTAAAAATGAGGCTCTGTAGAGGAAGACCAAAATTTTCAATGTCTTAAAAATATATTTAATGGCAATGCAAAAGTCTTCCTGCTTCTGTGCTGAGCTCTTTAGAACTGAGGATTGTACTGCAAGACGAAGTTGAATGTAAAGCGACCCTAACCCTTCTCAAGGCTCTGCGCTCCGGAGCTGTGCATCCCAGCCGCAGCGCGTGCGAAGGCTGCTCCGCCGTGTGGCACGCTGTCTTGCGAGGTGCGGAATGTCCTGGGGTTCCGTTAGGGGACTCGAGTTGGTGGGTGGCGCTGCTGTGTGACCCCGGGCGCCATGGGGCCGAGCAGGCACCGGGCTGCCTCGCGTGTGCTCGCCACGTGCCGCCCCACCCCGCCTGGGCGGGTCTGGTCCTTCCTGCAGCCCAGAGGAGCAGAGTGGAGACCGTGGTAAGATATTAAATTTTCCTCTATCCTGTACATTTCAAAAAAAGGCATATGCAATATTTACATTTTTAATTTAGTTTACAGAATGGAACCAAAATGTATATTATGTTTGCAAAAAAATAATTCACAGTGTATATTGGGTCTTTGTACATTTTGCCTGACTTACCTTAAATTTAAACTATTTTTTGCTATATAAACTTTAACCATTATGAACAGTGTTTTCTTTTGGGTATGTATTGTTTCTGAATCTCAAGATGTTAAATATATTTCTTGCTATTGTGTTATGACTGCTCCCCCCGCTGTCTTCCACGCTGTACATAGGGGTTGGAATGTGCCAGACTAGAATAGTGCATTGTATTTAGTCTGTATTGATCATGGATACCCTCCTTAATAGCCATATGCAATAAATAAAATAAATACATTATTTATGAAATGAGTAAGGCCTGGAGGACATGTTTTGTCTATGCATCCTGAGTCTAATGCACAGCTAACATATTCTGCTGGGATTCGGGGTTCGACAAGTAAGCACCGGGCTCCCAACACGTGCTCGGACGCTTCCTGCAGCAGCATCCTGCTACGCAGCCCAGTCCTGCCTCGGCCTCCCCAGTGCTGGGGTTGCAGCCGCAGGACACCACGACTGCTGCCCGGGAAGCAGGAGCTGCTGGCTTGCATTTGGCACAGACGGCCTCGCGCCCGGCGCAGCGGTCATAGCTGCCAGCGCCATCTGAACAGAGGTGGACGAAGGGCCCCCATCTGCATCTCCGTGGGCCTGGCAGTGCTGCGGCCATGGCACGCAGGAGCAGGCCCCCCTCGTCCAGGCACCCTAGGAAGGTGCTGACTGGCTGGAGTGGCAGCCGCCTAGTCTCCAGGGCGAGGTCAGGCTGCCAGGCATGGCCGGGGCAGGAGTGAGCCAGGGTGGCAGGGGGAGGCCCTGCCTTGGGCTCTGGAATCCTCGCAGAGCCGGGTGCCAGCGTCTGCGGGGTGCGGTGCGTCCTGCCCCTGGGGGCTCTCCTGGCCACAGGGTGGAGTCCCGACTGCCCCTGAGGGTCAGGGCCAGGGGCTCTCCTCGCCTGTCCTTCTCTCCTGTCTTCCTTTTCCTCCTCTTTTGTTCGCTTAATGTTTATCAGCAAATGTGCGCAGGGCCTGCTTCCTAGATCCCTTCCGCCCTGTTCCACAAAGGCTTGGCTGTGTTTCCCACAATGGTTTCTTTCTTCTGCCTTTGGAGCTGTTTATGCTTTGCTTTCTCATCTAATAGGAGCCCGGTCTGTGTAAGCCTGTGAGTCCAGTTCACAGCAGCTAACATGGTCTCCAGTTGCACCCATTTTCCTACAAACGACCCCGTATTACCCCTCTCAGCAGAGCCATGCCCCCGTGAGCGGGCCCCACATTTTCTTTATCCACTCATCTGCTGATGGACATGGCTGCTTGCTAGAGGCTGCTGTTTCAAGCTGCGCTGCAGGGAGAACACCCATGTGAGGGTCCTGGGAACAGTGTCTGACTCAGGCACACATCTAGTGGGGCAACCCTGGATCTGCATTCCTAGAAACCCTGTCTGCATTCCTAGAGAGCCCATGGCCCTTGCAGGCTGAGCCGAGCTGGCTCTTGGGGTCAGGGCCCACAGTCCTTTCTGACACTCTGGAGCAAGGAGGAAGGGGCTGTCGCCAGTGGGCAGAGGGGACCAGGGAAGGCATGGGTCACCTGGGCTTATCCTGGGTTGCAGAGTTGGAGGTGCTCTGGGAGGCAGCGGAGCCCAGTGGTGATTCTCAAGCTCTCAGGTCACGCTGTGCCACAGGCCAGGGCTGCGCTGTCCCCAGAAGTCTTGTGGGCTGTGCTGGCCGGGCCCCTCCCAGCCACTGCTGCCCCGTCCAGTGTCCGTGTGGCTGTGCTGACTCCTCCACTGCCCTAAGTGGACCCCCGTCCTTCCTGGGATGCACTGGATGGGTAGGGCTTGCGACGCTCACAGACTGGAGCCGTGTCACCGCCGTGTCACCTGCTGGCTGACCTCTCCTCTGCCTTTGTCTGGATCCTGGGCTCCGGTTTCTCATCTGCCCTATGCCCAATGGCTGTCACCTGCCCTGGTGACTTCAAGCCCAGCCCTCCTGGACTTCAACCCTCCACTTCTGCTTGGATGGTGTCAGTGGCCTGACTATGTGCTCCCTGCTCTCTGTGACTCAGGGTCCCAGCCATGCCACATGACGTGTGGCCCCACGCCAGCAGCTACCTGCAATTCAGACCTCCAATGTGCAGATCACACTGCCTCAAACAATGCAGCCAAAGGAGATCTTGCCCAGGTGCAGCCACCAGCACACCCCGCAGCTGCTTCCTTGGGACCAGGAAAGAAGTGCCCCAGCCGCCGGATGCTCAGCCAGCAAAACCCGGAAAGGAGATAAGTCACCTAGGGGCCATTAAGTGACTCGAGTCCACCTGCTTGCTTGAATTAAAGTGATTGTATAAAGAAGAGGTGGAGCCAGACGTCGTGGCGCAGGCCTGTAATCACAGCACTCGGGAGGCTGAGGCAGGACTGTTGTGAGTTCGAGACCAGCCTGAGCTACAAAGTGAGCTTAAGGCCAGCCTGAACTGTCTCAAAAAAACAAAAAAATAATAAAAAAATAAAGAAGATGTGGTGTTTACATGCAGTGGAGCACTACTCTGCCATAAAGGAGGAGAAGCTGGGGTCCTGTGCAGGGAGACGGAGCACCCTGAGACCACGTGCTAAGGGAGGTAAGTCAGACGCGGCTCGTGCATCAAAGTGGTTTCTCTTATTGGACAAAGCCAGAGGAAGGATAAAGAACAATGTAAAAAGTGGGCAATAAGGGACAGGGCGGTGGGTCTTTCTCAAGCGGGAAGGGACCAGAGATGGGGAAGGAAGGGGTGGGAAAGGAATCCGGCGTGTTCTGCCTGTGCACCACCACACAAGGAAGCTGAGCACTGTGCTAGGAGTACAACTCGGGAGACGTGTCTGTGTGGCCGCGTGCACATGGCGTTCTAGGGACAGCGAACTCAGTGAGCGAGTTTACAGGAGTTACACTGCAAACAGACACCAGATGTTCTAAGAAAGCGTCTGTCGGAGAAGACGGCCACGAGCCGCCACTGGCACTCACCTGGCTGCGCTGGTCCCTCCTTCACACCAGTCCTGTTGAGGGCTTGGAGCCTGCTGGGCTCCTCACGCTGGGTGGAGAGCTCCCATATCCCACGCCTGACTGAGGAGGCATCTGTGTGGACAGGCAGAGGACACGGAGGGTCCCCAAGGGGGCTGGCTTGGAGTCAGGTGCCACTGATGGCCAGGGAAGGACAAAAAGAAACCACATGCACACTCCCTGGGCTTAGCTTCCAGGCACTCAGGTGGCGCTGAGCTCCCCCGGACCACGCCCCTTGATTTCAAGCCTTTTTGGGTGTATGGATACATTCTGAGGAAGGAAAGAGAGGAAGAAAGCCAGGCTTGGTGGCACGCACCCTAACCTCAGGGCTCGGGGAGGCTGAGGCAGGAGGATCCAGCACACCCTGGGCTACTTAGCAAGACCCCATGTCAAAATGGAAAACCAAAGCAAAACAAACCAGCTGGAAATGTAGTCAGTACAAAGATTTTGGGTTCAGTCCCCAGCGCTGCAAAAAATAAACGGAAAAGAAAATTTAAAAATTTTTAAAAATTTAAAGTAGGAAGCACTTACTTTAACTTTCAAGAAATCAAAGGCCTTTGTCCGGCTAACTCCACCCACCAAAACAAGGCAAGTTTCAAACAGTTCTCTCTTGGGCAGATGCAGTGAATTCCTCTCTGTTTAGATTACCGATTTTCCTTACGTTTTGTATTTTAGGGTTCAGAACATTTTATACTTAGTTTCGAGTCCCTGGGGTCAAGGTTCCACGTGGTCATCTTGGGCCAGAGACTCATTTCCAGGCATACCCAAGCAGACAAGGGCCGCCAGGGCATCCTGTACCTCGTGGCACCTCGTGGTGCTTCAGTAACTGCCTGCCGCACCCCAAGTTTCAAATCGGAGCCAGAGCCAGAGCCATCCTTTGTAGACCCCGGCTCCCTCATACTGCAGGAAATGGGTCACACACAGTCCCCAGGTTGCGTTGTATTCTGGAAGAGGAAAGGACAAGTCCCGAGAGATGTGGGGAGCTGAGCAGGCAAAGAGTGAGGCTCGGAGCTCGCCAGGCCGTGGCCTTGGCTGGGTGGCAGCTGGGCTGTCCTGACCAAGCCCTGGGCCCGCTTGGTGGGGCAGAGAGGAGCCAGCAGCCCCCAGGTGTTCAGCCCAGGAGGAGAACCCTGTGATGACTGTCAAGAGCAGGGTAAAAAAGCCCACCCATTTCCAAACCACCTTGTCACTGGCGCAAGGGGCGGGACTAGAGAGGACGCTAAGGCCCAGGAAGACCTACATGAGGGCACAGGCCACTCTGTGCGTGCGAGCAGCTTCCGGGCACCTGCCTTCCCTTTCTCCTCCCTGCTACTTCCTGTGGTGGCCTGTACCTTTCCACCCAGGAAACTCCTGTGCTCGACTATTGAATGCACGTGTCTGAGCCCTCCAGCCCCAAGGTCGGAAGTGAGAGCTCGCAGAGCGTGCAGTCCTTCCTCAGATGAAGTGAAATCGCTTCCTTTAGTGCTGGAGGCCTGGGGCTGATGGGGCCTGCCTGTAACACAGCACCCAGGAAGCTGAAGCAGGAGGATCGCTGGGAGTTCAAGGCTCTCAGAAAGAAAACAGTTCAGTGGTGGAACGCGTGGCACCACTCAATCGCATCTGTCACCTTCTGAGGAACCTAGCATGAATCAGCGAGCAGCGCCCATAAACACCCTTGAGCAGTGGGGCGGGTGTGCACCCCACTTTCCAGAATTCCCTCTGTTCTTAGACAGAAGCTTGCTTTCTTTCAATAAATTCCTCCTACTCCTTTTTGTTTGTTTTTGTATTTTAGAGACAGGGTCTCACTGTGCAGTTCAGGCAGCCTTAAACTCACTTTTGAGCCCAGGCCGGTCTCAAAAGTGCACTGATCCTCTTGCCTCAGCCTCCCAAGTTCTGGGATTACAGGCGTGCGGCACCACAGCCAGCTGATTGTTCCGACTCTTCGCTTCCATTGTTCCTAGAATCCATTCTTCGATTTTAGAGCACAGGAACCCGGCATTTCGGACATCTAGCATGTTGGGAGTTGCAATTCCCTGATACCGTCTGAAGATCTACATACCACATGCCCTGTATCAATCAATTGCAGAAGATTTTCCCACATCTATGCAAATTTCCCCCACTGGGCTGGCGCTCAGCGGACCACTGGCTCAGCACTGGACCAGTCACTTTCTGCGTCGGATGCTTCCCTTCTCCAGCCTTGGGGACCGAGCTATGCTTCCTTCCGGTGAGAGGAGGACCTTCTTGACTGACAGATGTCTTGCCCAATCCTCTCTCAGAACCCTACTGGTAGAAAGGAGAGTGGGACAAACCTTACATCTGTTATTATCTGCAAAACGATGTATATCTCTGTATCTATCTACCTCATGAGCTGGACAAACTACTGACTCACTCTGGTCCTCATTTATTCATCCAGATAATTGCCTGGCCATTCCTACGTTTCAGGGTCATTGTCAGGGTTAGACGTAGCCCCTGCTCCAAGGACTGGGATAGTCTGGCAGCAAGGGGAAACGGGCTCACGCGGGACCTGCCTTTCCCAGCTCTCGGAGGCATCGGGCTGTTCTTGTCCTTGTCCCATCTCTTGGCCCCGGACCCCACGGCCAGATCCCACCTTCCCTTCCTCTTCCCTCTGCCTGAGAATCGAGACTGTGCCCAGAGATGAAATGAAGCGTGTGTGCAAGAAAGAGCTGTAAAGTAGACCCTCCAAGACCTGGTCCCTCGTGCCACTGTCCCTGGGGCTCCTCTCCCAGAGGTGCTGGCCGTTGGTGGGTCCCCAAGCGTGATATGAGTTCACGAGCTCCTGCCTCTCCTAGCGGATCGGGATTCTCAAAGTTGTCCCCTGCGGCCTCCTTGACCCTGGTGACGTGGGGCTTAGTTCCGGGTAACGGGGGCTGCGTGGGCTGGGCGGGAAGGATGATGAGGATACTGTGGCCCTTGAGCCAGAAGCCTGTGTGACATGCCCTCGCCCGGCCCTACCTAGCAGACCTCCAGCGGGTAAGGACTCCACCGCTCCCTGCTGTTGCCCTCACTGCAGTGCTGCCCGACATGGGTCACCTGAGCGTGCGCTGTCCCTCCGGATGCAGCCGGACCTGGGCAGTCAGTGCAGTACCCTCCCCTAGTTGCTGCCATGGGTGATTTTTTCAAACCGCTGCACTTGCCCGGCCCCACCTCGTGATCTATGCCGAGGAGCTGCCTTTGTCAGGATGGGAGTTACATTTCCCGTGTGTCATCTGGAGGTCTTTATACCACATGACCTCTATCATGTGGTATGGGGGTACAGGGTGACCCCAGGTGGCCCTGGCCCAGCCCACCTAGGGATGCCACAGCTCACACAAGCAACGAACAGCCTCCCTGTTTGCCTTGGGAGGCCTGGATCTTCCCTGGCAAGAGGGCTGTGGCTTTGCTGCCTCTGTCCACCTTTGCCGCCTCTCCCAGGAGCTGCGTCTGGTGGTCAGCACTCTGGGCTTTAATCCAGAGGAGCCCTGGTCCTCCAGGAGAATTGTCAGGGCTACTTCCTGTCTAGGCGCTGCGTGTAGGTGAGGTCCTGCATTTGAGTGGTCTGTGAGGTTTCAGGTGAAACCTCACCCTCCCAGGGTGAAGCTGTCTGTGTGGCGGCTTCCTTGCTATTGTCCCAAGGTTGGTTCTCAATGTCATGAAACCAGGAATCGCAGAATGCTCTGAGCAGAGCCGAATCAAATGCTTTAGAATCATGTGGAGCTAGCTAGAGCTTCTTCAAACTTTGAGACTAAAGCCCGATGTAAGGTTGCATTCCTGTAATCACAGCACTCAGGAGCCTGAGGCAGGACGATTGCAATGAAATCCAGGCCAACTGAAGCTGCATAGTAAGTGCAAGGACAGTGGGAATGGCATAGCAAGACCTCATCTCCAAAACCAAAGGGTGATGGTGGGGTGGGGAGCTGCTTTGAGACTAATGTGAAGCATGTGCTACCTGTGGAGAAGCTGAGTCTGAGCTCTCCGTGCACAGTGCTGCCGTGGGTGCTGTGTACCGTGAGCCCATGCCACGCCGTGAGACCGATGGAGCCAGTGCGCACGGGCAGCCCACGAAGCCCAGGATGACCGGTGGCCACCTCAGGTCCTCCGCCCCCTTCTCCTTTCCCCCTTTCTTCTTTGCTGCGCAGCACGTGTCTCACGGGTCGTGCGGTCACTGCATCCCTGGCCGCCCAGCTCACTTCTCATTCCTAATTTTTGCGGGACTAGAGATTGAACCCAGAGCAGTCACATGGAACTACCTGAGCTATGCCTCAGCCCTTTAAAAGATGTTTGAGGACAAATTCTCAGTCTGGTGCTCAGTTGCACAGGTGGGCTTGCAGTCCTTCTGCCTCAGCCTCTGGGAGTGAGTAGATGACAGGCCCG
The DNA here is from genome assembly GCA_004027165.1 of Ctenomys sociabilis. Classification (NCBI taxonomy): domain Eukaryota; kingdom Metazoa; phylum Chordata; class Mammalia; order Rodentia; family Ctenomyidae; genus Ctenomys; species Ctenomys sociabilis. Next base: position 1,793 of record PVKA01012095.1, on the reverse strand, counting down.
CCTCTCAAGGCCTGCCCACAGCTGTGCGTGAATAAAAGCTCCCCCGTGCCAGGTAGCTGGGCTGCGCGCTCCTGTCACTGTCCATGGCTGTCAGGAACTTATGCTCCCTCTTTCTTTTTTTTCTGGGCCCACAAAATGTTCTTCCTTTAGTAAGGCACAATTCTTTTCTCTGATGAACATCTGGCTTCACTTTCTGTGTGGCCTACAAAGTCGCCTGGCCGGCAGAGGCTTGACCCCATAGGGGTACCAGCATCCAGCATTGTGATTTGTAATCTCGGTGTCACACTGAGTCTCAAGTCCTGTGACAGAGGCCACGGCCACACTGAAGCAGGGCAGTGTCAGCTGATCGCTGTGGCCACAGCCCAGGTCTCGACTGCGATGGCCATGGTTCTATCAAGCCAGTCCAGGACCTCCCCGATGGGCACTCAGGCCTGCAGGAAGTGGCTTTTCTTTTCAGCTATCTTATCAGCCTAGTGGAATCCTTCACGTGGCCACCTGCATGTCCTGCAGCTAAAGACGCATTGCATTGTGGGAAGATTAGTGTTTGTCACTGACACAGATAGCCACTTGGCAGATGACTCTGGGTAACTTCTGATCACAGTTGAGAGAGCTTGGGTTCACGTAAAACACAGCATGGATGGCAAGCACCCAGCTCACTTTAATCACTAATTTTGTGATTTTTAGAAGTAGAAGAAGAGGTCCCCAGCTTTTTTTTCTTCTTTTTGCAAAATGATTCCATACTCCTTTCGCCTGGGTGTTCTTTGGCTGAGCTGACTTTCCTAGTGTTTTTGAAATGGTGGTTGTGTCTATAGCTTCCAAAATGAACGCTGCAGCTTTGGCTGACTTCAGGGCTTGCAGTGGGTCCAGTTTGTTCTAGCTTGGGTGTCAGATTTGGCCTGGGCTAGGTGGATGCACTGTTTATAATCAGGGCCCACTTTCTTCTGAGCATGGGAATAACAGGAAAAGCCAGATTGGCAGGAAGCCTATTGTCCTGCCGCTCTCTGCAGGGGCTGGGGTGGCACTGGCCCCGCCTCTCTGGGGGTCTTGGAGTGGTTCTCATGCAGCACAGGGAGGGTAGGGTGGGTAAGTAGAGGCAGCAAGGGTGGGGCCAGCCCTGTCTTGGGGCCGAGCTCCCTAAGCTGGCATCTGGTATTGGGAGCCTGTATGTGTTCTGTGCCAGGAAATGTACAACCAGGCAATAACAGCCCACGCCAGGGTCTCCCCATGCCTTGCCCCGGAGTCCCACAGCCCCAGCTTTCCCCAGCCTCTCATGATTGAAGATGACCGCACCCGGAGGGGACCCACACCTGCGTGCCACCTCCAGGAGAGCTGCGGCAACCTGAAGGCTGTTGGCCCCCAGGGGCTCTGGGTGCTGCCTGGTAGCCCCCCAAAGTACATGCAGCTGGTTGCACACGTGCTGCCCACCTGGCCTGAACCTCTGTCCATTTATGAAATCCATGTAAGGAGAGAGACTTCGGAGCAGAAAGCGCAGACAGCTGCTCTTCTTCCGGAGTGCAGCCGCACCCTAGGCTGTGCAGCGCTCGCCCTCCTCGGAGTCATGGTGTCTGGAGCCTGCCAAGTTTCCGACGTGGAATGGGCTTTTCTGGGTCCACGCGGGATGAGGGAGCCACTGTCCTGGCCCTGCACCCCTCACGTGGGGGCGTAGGTGGATAAGGACCGCGGTGTTCACTGGGAAGCCACTGTGCACACAGCAGGCGCCCACTAGGCCTGTTAGAAAGCAGAGGCCACGGACCCCGGCCTTTCCCACGCTCGGATCTGACCAAGCAAGCAGG
>PVKA01012094.1:0-58848 GCA_004027165.1 Ctenomys sociabilis | reverse complement strand
CTGTCTCTCATTTACTTGTCTTAATAGAACAAGAACTCAAGCCTCATCTAAGCCATGAAGCAAAGATAAGCCCTCCCAGGTCCCTGTTTGGTGGTGAGGGGGACATGTGCTACACATATGAGTCAATAGAAGTGGACAGTGATCACCAGGATTTCTTTTCTAATCAAGTATCTGATAACTGAATTTTCATGATCTGCCATCTGTTGTTCCAGATCTAGACTGTCAATCCTCATTCATTTTCCCTACCTCAAAACCTGATTCTTATGTTAGAGGAGACTCCAGAGTTAGCCTGAAAAGCACAGAGAAGCTCAGCCTGGATGTGCAGTAGCAGAGACTACAGCAAAGGTAATAAAAGAAAACTTCCCATTACCCATGTCTGAGTACCTCTGCAAATGATGGTCTTCGCTTAACCTCAAGGTCACGACAACCTATTTTATAGTGTTCGCTGTCTCTGAGGATGAGCTTTAGCGAGAGACTTGTTTGCTTTTTATAGTATTAAAAGAGACAATGAAAATTGCCTCTCAGAAGATCATTTCACCAAGCCTCTGTTGCTCTGCAGGGAATATTTGTTTCCTCATTTATATTCATGTCTTTAAAAGACAAGTAGACCTTGGATGAAATTTCAGGCGACAGTAAATGATAAATAATGTATCCATCCTTTTTTCTCTTTCATACTAGTTGTATTTAATTCCCCCCAGAGTCTTGTGCAAACACCAGAGACAAGAGGACAGGAAGCTATTAACATGATGGAAAGAATGAAATGGTCTGATGTTATGTGGCAGGAACCCAGCAAGAAAAGACATCTTGATCAAAGGAGGGATTTGAGTTTTGAGACCAGATCTTTTCTCATTCTTTTACAATTTTTATTATTAATTTTCTTGACATTTTTACTCTGTTCCAGACCATTAGGTAGGCATCTGAGGGGTTGTCAGTGGATGCAGGTCAGTTTGGGGCCAAACTTTAAGCTCTGTTGTTGCATCGCAGAAGGTGTAGAAAACAGTCAGAAGGTTCAGCTGGGAGCAACACGTCCTAAGAACAGGATGCTGCTAAGTGGAAAAGCCAGGTACTGACAAGGAAGACAGAACGGATGTTAGGGGCTGAAAGGAAATAAGCCTCTGCACCTCTCCTCCCTGGTGTGCCATGGAAGAGCCTCCAGTGCTCCGTACACGGGCACAGCAGGAGTAAGTCATCCTTGGCGAGGGTGGGGCTCCAGAGCTTGTGCGTGAGCGAAGACCTTCTGCTCTCCATTCCTGCTGCTTGTCCTTTGTTAACATCCTCACTCCCACCTTTAGGAAACTGATACCCTTGTATTATTTTCCTCCTTAATGACATTTGCTCTTGGCAGGAGTAGAAAAGGTAGGGGGAAGGGACTGGCTACTGGCAATGGGACACTCATTAATATTAACATGTGGATGACTATGTAGCCTCATGTAATTTATTTTGAAAAATTTGCATAAGGGTAGCAGGCAGAGCCTGAAATCAAAGGAACTGTGGCATCATACTCCCCAGGCTGTACATCCTTGTCTCTGCCATCCCTCCAAGGATTAGAGGAAATGCCCCCCGTCTGTCAGTTTTGCTTCACTAGAGATGTGTGCTAGTGAAACTCTTAAGTTCAGTCAGCGTTTATTATGTCTGTTCTATGTCAAGCTCTACGCAAAGGACTTTCATACGTCTTATTTCTACTCCTAAATTTTTTATTCTGCAACTGGTTGTTTTGGTGGATTCTGGTAAATCTCCAAGAAAAAACAGTAGGATTTGTATATATCTATGACTTACATTTAAATTTGCACTTTCTAGCACTATTGAAAAAACTTGCAAACATGGAGACCCCTTGCTATGTACCAGGAAATGGTGGTGATTCTCTCTGCCCCCCAAACTGCAGAAAAAGCAGTTCAGTTAGTAACTAGTTAGTAACTGAGTACTAACTCAGTTAGTACTGTGTAGGAAGTTCAGCCCTTCAGTTTTCTCCTTTTTGAGCTGAGGCTCCAGGAGCCAAGGGGCAACTGGAATCTTAAATGAAAAACTCACAACCTAAATATATTCTGCAAATCTCTTGCACTGTGCATCAAACAAAGCCACTACCCCAGCCTTCTGTCCAGATTTCCATGGGTGTTATTGCTTGCTTTATTTGACCCCACTGGATCTTGATCCATCTGGATCTGTAATCCCATCCAAACTATTGAACCTCCTTTCCAGGTGTGGTGTCTGGGGAACAGCTGCAGGATACCACAGAGACCTTGTGCAGTTGTCTTTCTGCTCATCGTGCCTCACTGTGGCATCCCCAGGATGGGAGTGAAAAGCTGACACTGCCCTGAGCAAGCACTGAAATCTAAGCATTGGGGGATGAAAGTATAAGTACCCGTTATCTGTGTTCTTTTTATGGGAAAGAAATTCTTAATTCAGTGGAAAAGTTCAACCCATCGGTTTTTAAGTGCTAGTTTGGGAAAGGGGACCATGGAAGACCCTTTAATTAACCTGTAGATGTGCAGGAAAGGGCTTCAACAAGGACAGTGACACCTTTATACTTAGGTAAGATACCTTTGATACAGCATAGAGGTGAATGTAATTAACTGCAGCCCTGGAAAAGAGATCAACAATCCTCCAAATTCCACTTGGTAAAAATGCATGTTGAGTTAATGTCTTGGTTGTATGATCACAACTTATTTTCATTTTTAAATTAAATAAAATGTTTGTTTTCCTGATTAGTGCATGCAAACAAGGAGCTTTGTGAAGTATGGAAACATGTAAAAAAGAAAAGAGAGCTCAGTCATAAGCTCCCTACCCTACAGAAGCCCTAGGCTTCATGTGGAGCATCTGATCTATGCCTTCATCTGGGGGTTAGAATGAGCACATTGAGAGGAAGGCATCTGAGTGGAGTGGTGAGACTTCCTGTCACTCTCTGGATGTGGAGAGACAAGACCTGGGGCTTGGATAGGAATTTCATCATCCTAATACTTGGAGAACGCAGGCAGACACACATCTAAGGGCACAGAAAGGCTCATATTCACCCCACAGACAGGCACACTCATGCCCCAGTGTATGAGGCAATGAGAGAATTCAGTCTGGGGAGGCAGGTCCCACATTACAAACCATCTGAAAGGCACCAGGGAAGGTGGCTGAGTGGAATATTAAAAACACACACCAGAGCTGAAACAGCTTGAGTCAAATCCCAGCTATGCCAACTAAGAACTGTGAGATACCGGGTGAGTTGCCTCACATGTCTGTGGCCTAATTTCCTCATCTGTTAGAACATAGAGATAATAGTCCATACCATATAAGTCATTGTGAAGATTAAGTTATAGATGTCATGCATTTAGGACAATGCCTGGCAAATGGTACCAAAGGGTAAATATAAAGTTGTTTTCTGTTATAGATACAATACTTAGATTCCTTTAGAGTATTTTCAAAACATCTTCCCCTGACTTTATTTGTTATTGAAGTACAAATATCAATGAGACAGTTTTAAGACACCTTAACAAGACAGATTCGATAAATTAATACATTTAAAACTGTTTTCATAATGTTTTGGTATCGTACAAGGTACATACCTAATATTATACTTACAGATATTATTAGAGCAGATGTTTCTAATCAGCAAATTAAGAGTGTATCTTATTTTTTATACCTGAACTATACCAAAGATTCAATAATTAATACTTTCTACCTTGTTATTTTCCTAGTGGTTGTCCATAGTACTAGAAGCCGACATAATATCCTGTCCAACCACCATTAGTGCAAATCTTACCTCTCACAGAATTACATAGAAGCATGGCGTATCTATCCCAACTGTACTGTCCATACACATACATCATGATTCTTCCTTTCTATACCCCTTCCTTTGTCTACACCTGTCAAAGATGGGCACGCCATTATCATTCAACCAATTTAGGTGCCTGACCTCGATGACACAATCCAACACAGTCCAGCATTCCACAACAATAGTGAGTTATCTGAGGAAGTTGTCGACCATAGCCATTTACAGCTCAACTTATTATTATGACCCCACATTGTATACTTCATTTTTATACTTTTCTGCTGCTCTATCTCTGACTGAGATAGAGCAAGACCTATATACCAAAACATGTAGTTTTTGTTTCTGATGAGGTCAGTGAAGTCCCCTCAGGGTTTAACTTGTAATCCTGTACCTTACTCTGTAGATCCTTTGTCTGTGTCTTCCATGGGGATGAGTCACGGCCAATGCTTGACCAGTTGTCTCTCTGTGAGAGCCTGAGAGAAAGTTTTCTCTCCATGTGACTCTCCCCAGGCACACTATAGAACTTTGATCTCTTTCCTGTGTGGCTCCATAATCTTCTTGTTCAGAAAATTTGGGGCTCAACTACAGGTTCTCCTATGTCCTGAGTCTTCACTGACCTTGAAAGGCTAGGGCCAAAATGTTGGCTGGCCTTGTGGCTCTTCTATTTCTCCAATTTTAATCTGTGAAGTTGGGTTGTTAACCATCCAGAAGAAAAGCTGATTAGTACCCTGCAGCACATGCCATTCACTTTGCCCTGTCTGACTCAATTGTTTTTAGTTGTTGTTGTACATTTCTATTTGTATTTCTTCTTTTTGTTTCTTATACTAGGGAGACTATATCAGAAAGCCTTTGACAAAGTCCAACACTCATTCATGTTCAAGGTCCTTCAGAAAATTGGAATAGAATGATTCTACCTTAACTTGATAAAAGCCATCTATGACAATCTTCCCCATACTTAAAGGAGCAAGGCTGGAGGGAACAGATAGCTAAACACAAAAGTAAAAAATCATTCATTCAAATTCTGACCCACACACTCACCAGTCCTCTGAGTTGTTGAATTCCACTCACTTTGGTTTCATTAGGTGACAAATGAAGACCAACGGCTTTCCTTGTCCATGGTATTAAGGACTGATTTGAGACCACAGGGATGTAAAAATGCTTTGTGTATGGGAAAAGAATGTGCATTTAATACTGAGAGTTCACTACTGCTATGAGTCTCTGAATAAGAATGGCTGAGAAAGAAGAGATGGAAAAGCTTTTCTGGAACAACAGACAGGAAAATGAAACAAGGTGTCTTTACTTGTTGCATTGGTTGGTCGAGGAGGATTGGGGATTTGTGTCCTTGGCTCTTGTCATTACCTTGGTGGTGTGAGGGGGTTCTCAAACACTTTTGAAAGGGAAAAGAAGGAGGAGTGTTTTGGGCAAGTTCCTCAAGCCCAAGCTCAGCAGAAGTTGATGAGGAGCCAGCTGTCATGCAGGGCGAAGCCCTCAAAAGGCTGTAATTGCCTCACCTGTTGTGAAGGCAGTGGAAGTGAGGCTGCTCTTCCTGGTATCCTGAGCCGCCTGAAGCAGCACTGTGTAGTCCGTGTTTTCCAACAGTCCTTCCAGTCGGATCCAGGTGTCCTCTGCATCCACAATCAGCTCCTGCACAGAGCCAGAGGAAGGGAGGTGGATGGAAGCAACCAGCTTTTGGAATGGGAAAATAGGCAAGAGAAGCTTGAATTCTATGGCTAATTAGGTCAGTGGTCATTGCTGTCTTCAGCAACCCATGGTAAGGAGAAAACTGTGCCACTCAGCAGAAAGGATGTCACTCATGTGAGATTTAGGCCAACTCCTCACTCACAAAGGTATACTGAGATTTAGGCTTCTGGATTGTTGACCCCAGTGACCTTTAGATCACACTGAGCTTGCTTGAGAACATAAGAAGAAGCCAAAGAATCAACTAGGATCAACTAGGCCTCTCTAGTTCCATCCAAAAGATTAGCTCTGATTTAGTATTTTCTGTATATTTGGATTTTGCATGTAATTTCTTAAAAAGGCTCCCACTGCAAACAAAACATTTGAACTCCAGTGCCCTAGTGGATTGTGTTGACTGATAATATAAAAATAAAAATTTTCTTTTTTTAATGTAGGCTATGTAGATGTTCCTCTTGTAATACCTTTTTTTTTTTTTTTTTTTCAGAACCAGGGATTGAACTCAGACCCTTGGGCTTGCCAAAGGAAGTGCTTATTCTACTGAGCCATCCCCCCATCCCCTTGTAATGCTTGTTGAGGTATAAAATCCATTTGAATTTGATGCCCTGCTCATGTTTTCTTGGGCTGTTAGAAAAATCATCCCAATACCATGAAGCAGAAGTTTTCAGGGGTTTGTGTCAATGCATTGGAAACATCAGTATACTTAGAGAAGTTAGATAAGTAGACTAGAGCCTGGAGAAGACACCAAGGCTTGGAAAAGACTGGTACTGTGCCTCAACTTGCCATGAGCACCTAGGAGCTGCAGCTTGCAGACTCAGGCTCTCTTCTCAACAGTAGCTTATGTATCCAGGTGATTTCCTGTGAATCACTTCCTTCCCCCTCCCTCTAATTTCTACAGTTGCTCCTCCGTCAGTTTTCATGCCTTTGCAAAGGAGAAATGTCAGGCCCTTTTCTAGCAAATTCTTACTTTGCGGCTTCCATCAGTAGATTTATAGGTCAGAATGTAATTCTCAATCTCTGCCCTCGGAGGCTGCCAAGAGATAAGCGCACTCTGTCTGGTGACTTCACTGGCAGTCAGGTTTGCAGGAGGGTCCAGAACTACAAAGGAGAGAAAAGGTCAGGGAAAGCCTATCTCGTCAAGACCTCCCTACTTGATTTTAGAACCAGTGGGCTCCTTGCTCACCTTTGTGGTCAAGGGGCTACTGATATGGTGACTGCATCCTACCTTGAACAGGGACAACATGGGCTGTCCTGAGTCAGAGGGTGATCAGAGTCATAAGCATTCTTTTCCTCACTTCCCTGTCTAATGCCTCAGGGCCAGGGAATGACATCTTCCAACCTGAGCTTCTATTCCTGGGACCCTGACCCTGACCAACCACAGTGTCTGTGAGTTCCTGTTTGAACTTAAAACACTCTGCATCTTACCACTGTCTATGATCTGACTCAGTATCTCTTTCCCAAAAATCCAGCTTTTCATCCATCAGACTTTTCTGGGGTGGAGCAGACTTTTCTGGGCATTTTTAGTATTGGGCCCTCTTGGTGTATCACTATCACACAGACTCCAGGGAGGACAGAAAAGAGACATATGTCTGTGGGCTGTGAGCTACTCTTCACTTTCATTGGATTTGGGATACAGCTGGCCAAAATAAGAAGAGCTTAAAGCCATGCTTCCCCAAACCTACAAACTATGACCTAGTGACCACACCAAACACTGGCTACTTTGGGGACCCACAAAATTCTCCAGGCACATCATGCCTGCAGAGGACCTTGTACTCACGGGTAGAGAAGTTAGTGCTGATGGTGCCACTGATGAGAGATCCACTGGTGGCATACATGGTGACCGTGTAGTGGGTGCTGGGAAGCAGGTCCACAAGCTGGAATTCCTCGCTGAGTCCATCAACCAAGATGGTTTCTCCAGTGACTGAAATCAGATGTACATGGAAAAGGATTGAATAAGGCTATGTGACTTGGCAAACAGCTATCAGATCTAAAGGGACCTCACAAATGTTAGATGCTGGAGAATTTTGGAATAACTTTTATGGGTTATAGAGCTTAGCATATTATACCTACAATAATCTCCCTCATCTTTTTACATCATGAAAAAAATATTCATTATGTAGAGGCCAAATTTCCTCCTTACTACTCAAGTCTCTGTAGTTACAAAGAATAAACCAAATATTTGGTCTATTTGAGTCGTTTCTTCCTACATCTCTTCCTAATCAAGTGCTATCTTCTTCATTCTAAGAAACTTCAGTTCTCTCCTCTTTTTAGGTTTATGTTACAGTTCTAAAATCTTCACAATCCTGGTTGATTTTCTTTGAACAAGTAACTGGAACACTGTTAAGTATCTCTGCTGAAATAACAAAACTTGGAGGAGAATTGAGAATAACGCTTGAGTTGCACTGGCCAATCAAACAAATGGCCAGTCTCTGCTTCTACTTCTGTTTCTTTTTTTTTTTTTTTAATTTCTTAAGCTTTAGGGCAACCATTTGCTATTGCTATCACATTCAGAGATAAGTACTAATCAAAGAACTTGTTTATTGCCATCCCATCCCATCTTTTGTAGTTGATTTTTTAGACCTATGGGCAGAAATTTGCATTTGTATCTATTGGTTTTTTGTTCCTGTGATTGAGTTGGGATGCTGTTTTAGATTATCATAGTATTTTGGAATTCAGATTGTATTAACCTCAGTTTTATTTTATACACAAATTTAGTAAGTATGTTTTCTCTGAATTTATCCAAGCTGTTGGTAAAACTTCTCATCATATAAAGGCCAACTTATCTTTGGGGCAGTTAGAATATTCCAAAATCATTCAGCATTTAACTAAGTTTGCTAACCACATCCTTAAACTACACAGGGCCTGAAGTTTCAAGTTAATTGTGGTCTAAACATACAGAAAGGCATAAACAAGTTAAAATACAAGCTAGCTCTTTGGAAGAACATGCACACTGACTGCCTTTATATTGTCCCCTCAGAGGTGCCCTACCATCAGTCACTGCTTTGGCCATTCCACACAATGGCAGATTCTCAAACTCCTCATGCTCTCTTGCACTCTGGGGAGTGCAGACAGGCTGTTCTTAGAATTATCTCTTTTCCTCTTTAGTTTCTTTGACTTTTCCTTCTTCCTCCTGTCATGAGTTCAACGCTGACCCCAAGTGATATCATCAGATGTAGCCCACCATGTAGCATGTTGCCTATATATTGACGCTGTACACATTGTAACTACTTCCTACTTCTCTGCATCAGCACTAGACATTCATTTTACAAAGACAAGACCTCATGCTTTGGTTCTGAATCTCTATAACCTCACTGAGTATATTTCCCATTGGAGGGAATCAAAACTTTTTTTTTTTCTGTATTTTTATAGAAGGGTCTACAGACTGTTCAGGGTCTCACTACTAGATCTGACTCAGTGATTCTCCTGTTTACAGCCTCCCAAGTGCTGGGATTACAGGTGGGTGCCACCACGCCCAGTCTCAGTCACCATCTCAGCTCACCCCAGGGGCAGGGCCAATCCAGCCTCCCCTCCCCCATTCCTGCTTGCAATATAAACGCAGTCAATGTGCATGTTCTTTCAAAGAGCTAGCTCGTATTTTAACTTGTTTCTGCCTTTCTGTATGTTTAGACCACAATTAACTTGCAACTTCAGGCCCTGTGTAGTTTAAAGATGTAGTTAGTAAACTTGGTTAATCCACTAAGCTATTGGCCTGCACCAAAAGCATTTGTTGAATGAATAGAAATGAATTTCTTTCCTTCCATCCTTCCTTCCTTCTTTCCTTCTTTCCTTCCTTCCTTCCTTCCTTCCTTCCTTCCTTCCTTCCTTCCTTCCTTCCTTCCTTCCTTCCTTCCTTCTTTTTCCTATATCTAGGACAGAGTCTACAGGGTCTCACTATGTAGATCAAACTTATAGTGATTCTCCTGTTTTCAGCCTCCCAAGTGCAGGATTACAGGCATGCTCCACCACACCCTGTCTCAATAGCTATCTTAATGCACCCTGGGGGCAGGGCATGTGGTGGGGACAGAATCCTGGATGCTGCGTTTTGCCTAAGAAGGTGCTTTTTACCCTGCTGAGCTATCATACCTGTCCTAGAAGTGAATTTCTAGGATGCAACTGTGCTTTATACCTGCATCTTACAGCCTTAGGGGACCCAAGGAAGCTCTGACAGAGAAGCTAGTGTTCAAGCTAAGATCTGAAGGCTGGGTTTTCTAGGTAGATTTATGGGGAGATAATTTCTTAGTGGAAGAAACAACATGAGAAAATGCTTGAGAATCCATAGTGAGAGTGAAGAATACCAGATCATGACATGCACAGAAGGGTGGAGGGAGTTGAGGTCAGTTGTGCATAAGTACAGAGGCCTAGATATACCCACAGAGTGATGTCCATTCTTTGATGAGGGTCACTCAGTCACCTTGAGTTCTAGCTAACTCCCAATTTGATACATTGTGTGTTTTCTATCATTAACTAAGGACTAAATGATATGCAGTTTTCTAGTGCTTGGCTGAAATATACATATGCTAGCAGATTTGCCAATAAAAAACAGGAAGCTAAAGCTGTTTTGATGGAACTTAAACTTAGTGAACCTGAGTTGATACATAGCAATCACTAAGGCCTTTTACATTTTTACAGTTTCAGTAGTCTAAGTTTTTACTTTCCCATGCTTCCACTATCATTTTAGTTCTTTGCAACTTACAGAATTGGATTTTTTTCTGCCACTTTTGGAAAAGTCAAGACATCTGTTTGCCTTCTGTTTTGGGGTATCTTTGTTCTCTATATTCCTGAATATAACGTGCAACAATTCTGTGATCACATGTTTAATTTAGGAAGGGAAATAGTGTTTCTAAGTCTAGAGTGCAGGAGTATGCCACACTAGCTTGCTTTGAACTTCTCTATTCAAGTTCAGATATTGCAAGGTGAACAAGCATGATGTAGATGACATTGAAATTCAAGATTTCATGTTGGTTCAGAGAAGAGAAAAACTGCAGGAAAGCTTAGCATTCTGAATCCTTTGTCACCTTTTATCACTTACTGTCAGTACAAGCTTGTTTTTCTTGCTCTGTATACATCAAAAACAATTCTGCTTGCTTTTCTGTAGTACTTTAGGGCAAGCTTTTGCTCAGTTATGAGTTATAGTGTTATTTCTGTGGGTTTTTTTTTTTCTTTGTATTTTCCTTTGGCTACATGCTTTTCTTATACTGTTCAGATTTAACTTTTGCAATCCCTATAGTTGGTAGTTTGCAGAGCTTGAGGATATCTTGAGGGTTTTATAGTGCAACTGAAGCAGGGAAGCTGGGAAATTTCCAATTTGTCCCTCAGGTTGATAAAATGCCTTATTTTTGACAGCACTAAAAATTGAAACTTAGGACCTTCACACGGAGCCAGACCCACAGACCTTTCTTAAATTTTTAATTTGAAGCAGTTATTGCAAAGTTACCAAAGTTGGGCTTGAAACTGTGATCCTTCTGCTTCAGCTGCCCAGCAGAGTGCTTGGCCACGCTCAACTCTACATGTTGGCCGCAGTCCCACTATCCCCACCAGCCTGGTGCGTACGCCTGAAGATGCTCACCTGTGAAGTGTGTGAGAACAATGACATAGTTCTCCACTTCACCCACAGGAGCCTTCCACTGCAGCAGGGCTTCTGTTGGGGTGATGTTGGTGGCAGTCAGATCCACAGGGTTATCCAAAGCTGAAAGAGAATGGGAGAATATCAGTTCAGGATGAAAGGCTAAACATGCATAAACTATCAGACATTTCACCCATGATACATATTGACTGCTTTGCTGGTAGAGTGGGGTACAGTGGAGTAGAGACCTCTTTATCCCCTCTGACTCCATCAGCTTTCCTCATCTGCCTTTCCTCCTTCCTCTAAAGTATCCAGTTCTCCTTCAACGGTCACCAGATTTTTCTTTATCAAGCCTCTTCCCTGCAGAGCACTGGAGAAGGTGCTATGGGAGATCTCAACACTCTTTGTGTTTTTGACATTTAATTGTAGAGAATCTAAGAAAACACAGAAATTTATGTTTTAACTCTTTAGTGAATGAGATAACTATGTATTCCAGCCTATTTGCACTTTCATAAAGGTAGGTTGTGCCCTGTGGAAAAATCTTCATTGATGAACTTTAGGGTGTACAGTGATCTCCCCCATGCTGAGAACCCAGATAGTATTCACTGAGGACTTGTGAAATGGCTATGTGAAATTCAGGTTGCCTCCAAGGTCATATGAAATTACTGAATTCTTGCCTTGCTACTTGCAAAGCTCCCTCTGGACTGAGCCCATGCATCCTTTTTCTTGCATTTAGAGCCAAGGGGATTCTTACAGGCTGAGGAAGGCTAACAATGCCATTTGGGGGAACAGAATTTGCTTCTCACAGGACCATTTCCCTCCTCTTATTTATCCATGCTAAAAGTTGAGAGTACAATAGTTCAGACTGTGATAGCTTAGGTTATTACAATAGCTCAGGTATTTAAGGTTTATACAATTTACCTTGGAAACCAAGGTCTGCTGTCAGTCTGCCCCATTCTCTAATGGAAGGGTTTGTTGTTACTCTTGCTTGTCTATGTCCCTCATCACAGAGCAACAAATGCAAAGTATTTTCATAATTTTAAAGTTTGAATTTTATCCAGAATCTGTGCTTTCAGAGTTCTGCAAATGAAACTCTTACTAAACTACAGTTGGCTTGTCACCTCTGTGACATTTTACTAGAGACTAGAAGGAACTCTCATTTCTAAAAGTTGTGATACTAGAGATTGCATTAAAACAATAAACATGGGGCTAGGGAGATAGCTCAGTAGAATAAGCACTTGCCTAGCAGATGCAGGGTCCTGAGTTCAATCCCCAGTACCACACAAAAAACAACAAACAAACAAACAAACAAAAAACAAAGAAAGACATCTGCAAGGTCAACCTAGATATTGGAGGTTGTTGAAATAGCTCTACTTGAAGGAGGGAAGTTGGGGTTAGTGTATCATTAAACATCTGCTCTGGAAATACTTCAGGCCAAGAAGCAAGGAATAAGCTATTGAGAGGAGCTGCTGCTCATTTTTATTTTGAGAGTAAGAGGCTTTTAAAATCCATATTATTTTCTTCAGTGAGAAAAAAAGCCAGTTTCTTTAACATAATTTTCTAAGATTTTCAGGAAGGTGGCAAAGAGGCTTCTTTTGGTTCATTGGATATTTTTTTCAGGTCTACATTAATGATCTTAGGTAATTTTGGGGTTAAGGTAAGGTTGAATTTAAAAACACGGCTAGGTTAGTTGTATTCATACACTTGGAAGGAAATTAGGAAAAATTAGAATATTCTGTGATGTCTCCAGAAAAACTTTGTTTCTGAAAGAAATTGGCCGTTCTTAAAAAAGGAAAGAAGAGAGATGCTGATTTCAAGCTTGTGAGAAAATCTATAGCAGCAGTGGGGGATTCCAAAGCACATTTCCCTCATTTGGGAAATACTTTTCTCCAGGGAAATAAGCAGCCTCAGGAAATCCAGGTGTTCTCTTAATGAAGCAAGCCAGATGTTTACTATCTGCTGTGGGAATAATGGCTGAACTAGGAGGTTGGATCTGGAGGTTAAGGAAAGAAACTTCAGCTGTGTCTTCTATGACTTCCATCTTTGTTAATTCTGCATGGTGCAGTGACAGAGGGGCCAGAGAAGGAGCAGGGAGCTACTAAGGGAGACCTGGACACATGCTTGTCTGAGAGGCTTATTTTCCAGAGGAAGCTGTGCAAGTGGGACTTCTTCCCCACATTCCTATGCTGCAAGATGGTCACCCCCTTTACCTTCCTTTTGACTGAGAAAGAAGAAGACACCTGGATCTGATTGCAGTACTGGGAGGACAAGGACTGCTCAGTCTCCCCACACATTGGCAGAGGTGAGAGAGTTATGACCCTTGATGCTGTCTTCCTTTCTGGAGCATAAGAGCTAATGCACCTACTTGGTGGGTTCTGGCCATGTATGGTGGACAGGCTCATGACCCCAATTTTCATGTTAATCAAATAATAACTCTTTTTTGAGGTGAACTTTCCTTATCTGAGTATTTTTGAACACAAGATACTCTCTTTGGTTCTGGAACTCACTTCTGTCATGTATCTTTGTAAAGGCACGATTCATGTTGGAAGTTCCATGGAAGTTCCTAATGTAAATGAGAAAGATTCCTCTGGGTATGACTCACCAAGCTCCTTTTATTTGACAGAACTGTCAGCAGAGAAAGACTTTGCAAAATGTCCTGCATGTAGTGGGTTGGAGAGCCTGGGGAACAGACCCTGATCCTGGATCCAGCATCCTCTGTGTGATCCAGAATAACTTCACTTCCTGCCTCTTCTGTTTGTGGTATGTCCTCAGCTGGTGCCCTGATTTGACACACCACAGAGCGTTGTGCCTACCTGTGTGCACGAGGGTACAGATGCGCTCACTCTCCTCCCTGCCCCGAACACTGTTGAGGCTGATTTCATACTCAGTAGCCGGGTACAGCCTGGTGATGGTGAATTCTGTCACAGTATTGGGCACCACTGAGCTGTCCAGACGTCCCACTAAGGAAAAGCACAATTCATGGTTAGTGTTTGCAACTATCTCAGTGTGGTGCATGGCACAGTCCACATGGGGCACTCTGTCATGAAGCACAGATGAGCCTGAGACCCAAAGCTCAGCAAGGAGGGATCAGTGCTTCCCAGGCTGTGAATGTTTGCAGAGACCTTGTATGCTCTGCTGGTCCCATCCTTCATTTTATGAGCTTTTAGAGCAGAGAGAAATAAAGTATTTATCAGGTGGTTTTCTAAGAAGTTGGCCTCTGAAGCAGTTCTGTTCATAGAGGGCACATCTGCAAAGAGGGCATCTATGCAGCTCAGAGACAAGATACTATGGAAAGTTGTTCTCCCTTGACTTGAATTAAGCCTGCCTTCTCCTTTGTTAATAATGCCACACACACACCAGCAGGAACTGGCAGGACTCAGGCAAGTTCTGTGCCAACATCTCTGACTCATAATGTGGCTGGACTGGCAGAAACAGGACTATGTCACTGTGTCCTCTTCAAGGCTCCATCTGGCTCTGCTGGGTCTTCAGCTCTGTTGAGTTTGAGTCTTTGACTTTCTCAGAAAAATAGCATGGCTCTTTGCAAACTCACTTTGGGCTCTTTGTTTCTTACTGAATGACCCAAATAATGGTGACTACTATCTTTGCTAGTGAAGGGCCAACTTTCTGGGTGAATATAGTTCTGCCTAATTTGAGGACCATGCCACAGAACAGAGGAGAAAATGCAGGCAGAGGCCAATGTCCCATGGACTATGATAGTTCTCCCCTAATAATCTGTACCAAGCACCAAGACACATTTATTTTTGAGAATTCCAATCACTTGATTACCTTGGGTGGGTCGATAGGATACTCGGTAGTAATCAAAAGATGCAACGGGAGGGCTCCAGGACACCACCACTGAATCCTTGGTTACATTGCTAATTTTGATGTCTTTGGGGGGATCAATTCCTACAAAGAACCAGGTGGATATGAGAAAAAGAAAGACAGTGTGAAGAAGAATTTTTTTTATCCCTAGTTCTATATTACTCAAGCATCAATGGTGTCCCAGAGGATAAGATGCTGTTATGTAATTAATCACCCTTAGAACCACAGTCAGTCTTACATCCCCTATGAAATTTGTGGATATGGCCAAAGCAATATTTATGGAGAACATTTCAGCAAGAAAAAGCTAAGATGGCCAGGACTATGCCCATGTAGCAAATATTACCTTTCGGGAGGCCAAGTAGGAACCTTGTTGTAAGTGCCATGATTTGTTTTGAATTGGGAATAACATAGTTATTTTCTGTAGGGAAAACTTCTTTTGGAAAAACCCAATTCTGCTGCTATCTCTTATTTTCTGAGCAGCCACTTTGGTTCAATTTGGAAAAATTGTCTATTGACTATAGTGGGATTTCAGAGCACCAGTTCAGAACAAATCCACTTTCCTAAATTGTGTTTCACTTAGACTGTATACTTTTTTCTTTTACTGACTGCTGGGGGATTGCAGGGTTGAATCATACGAGTGTTTAATCCACTAGTCTAGTTAGTGAGTTCTTCTTGGTATGAAGGACTACAAAAATACACATGTTCTTAGCCATATAAGCCTAATATTTGGGATTGGATTTGGAAATGGCAAGATAAAAATAATCCAGTTCATCTCAAGAGTTTTCTCTGAGATTTGTACTTTGAGTTTTCCAAACAATGTACTAATAAACTCCAATTTTGAGTACAAGGTCACTATATAGTTGCATGCTGGTTCTGTGTTATTTTGAGGAAGCATCACTTGCACTAGTGGCCTTGTGGGGCATCATGGATGTAACAAGCAATATCCATGACTGCCCCACAAGGCCACTAGTCATCTATATACCCCGAATCCCCCCAGGTCAAGATTCATCTCCGTCTGTTGCTTCCAAGGCTTCTGGTCTCACCTGTGGTGATAGAGCCCATGATGGGCTCAGAAGTCACCGTGCCATGGACAGCCACCAGGTTGACAATATACTCTGTGGCTGGCTGTAAACCCATCAGGACAAAATGCCTCTTGGTGGCATCCAAGGAGACCTCCATCATTTCTTCTTCTTCGTCCTGGGGACTGTAGTTCAGAATGAGTCTGTCTGCTGGGGGAGATGGGTCACTCCAGGTAATGTTGACGCTAGAGGACGTCACATGAGAAAAGTGCAAATGGGAGATAGGGCGGAAGCCTGAAAGACACAGAGGTTGATGGTTCTGAAACACAGATGATGTGGCAGCCGTGGAGCTACAGGAGCTGCTTGAGTGACTGGATCTACTCTCCTTGCTGATAGAATAACATCTCTGCCCACTGGCCCAGATGGGCCATCTCCCTACATTCCAGTCCTGCTTATTCTACTTTCCCCAAGACATATACTAAAAAATCAATTCTGATAAAATCAGAAATACCTCTGTGAGTTATTCATTATACAGATTCAGATTTAAAACCTGTCTCTGGAAAGAATTTAGTGTAGTCCCATGGATGCTTAGAAAGAAAGATGGACAGAATCAATGACTGTGTCCAGCCTTTAAGACACCAGACACACGTTTTCAGGTATGCAACAGCCTTGCTCACCTCTTTCCTATACTTCTGACCATTCTCACTTGAGGCAGGTGGTGGTTTTCTTTTTCTCTTCTCTTTCTACACATCTATTTTCTCCTTTCTCTAAAGGAAATGGGATTTTGGAAGAGTGGATTCCCTGGATAACCTTCTCAGGTGAAGGTCCACTATTCATGAACCTTCTGAAGATTTCTCTCCCCCTAGTACCTGTGAAGGCATCCACAGTGGACTCCAAGCTCTGCTGCCGACCCCTCTCAGCAGTAATGGAGATGATGTACTCTGCCCCAGGCTCCAGATCTGTCAGTGTATATGAGGTCCTGTCCCTGGGCACAGTGACTTCGGAGGCAATGCCAGAGGATGGTGTAAAGGTGATTCGGTAGTGGTCAATTGGGCCACTGGCCTTGGTCCAGATAAGGGAGATGGAGGTCTCTGAGGAGGCTGTCACCATGAGGTCTCTGGGACTGTCAAGTTCTGTGAAACAACATAAGTGGCTTATTAACATAGGTTCCTCATGGTGACCGATTTTATTGGATCACTCTATATGTTTCCAAGATACCACCAGCAAGTCTGCTAACCATGCATTCTAGCTTGTCATTGTTGATGCTTATGTCACATTTTGTTAAGCTGTTTTCTTTTGAAAGTTGACCAATAGCTCAACAAACATTATCATTAGGCTTGACCTCACTGGAATAATCTAAAGCTGGCTGCATGTTTTCAAACTCTCCATATTAATTTACACCCAGCCTTTCTCAGTAAGTTAACCAGAATAAGACTGGGGCCACCATCAACTAGGAATGTGACAGTTTTCCTCTGTCCATAGGGTCGTTTTGACTTGGCCTAACCACAGGAGTACAGATGACTTGACCTGAGGCTTCCTATAGACTTATCTATGGGCTTCTGTAGTAAAACTGAATCATTCCAGGGGACAGGGATCATTCCAAAGACCTCAGCTCAACTCAGCCACACTGCTTATAGCTGAGCTATTGGAATTATTTTGAAATTTACCTAGGATTTAGAAACAAGAGCCACAGGGTGGCTGCTGTTGTGCAGGCTGAGGACACCCACCCATCCTGCCAGCTGTCGTGGGGTCTAGGTAGAAATACAGCTTTCTGTAGCTCTAGCAGCTGAGGATTTTCCACCTCTGCCCTGCACAGCTCTGGCAAGGCCTTCATATAAGGAGGACTGAGCACAGATCTGTGGGAATGAATACAGTATTCCATCCTGCTTGTCTGACATCAGAAATTGGTTATTCATAGGTGAGTGTGGTCACTATCTGATGATTATCACCAGGACCTATTCCCTGAGGGGCATAAAGAGGTCTTGGAAGAACAGGTCTCTATGGGCTGGGGAGATGAAATAAGTGCTTCCCTGGCAAGCACAAGGGCCTGAGTTCAATCCCTGGTTCCACAAAAACAAAAACAGGTCTCCTCTATGTCTCCTGAGCTTTCAGGCCAACCTTTCTTTCTTGCTATTCTCCTACTTACCAGTCCTGGCATTCATGGTGGCTGGTACGCTTTGCTGTGAGTTCATGATGGCAGATATTCCAACTCCATACTCAGTGCCAGGTACCAGATCTATCAGTAGATGCAGAAACAAACATTATTCTCTGTGTGGGTTGGGGTGGGGAAGGCTAAAAGGGAAGAAAATAATCTTCAGGCCTTATGTTTAGCCATCCCTGAGTTTTCTTCTAATTTCACCTAGCAGAAATTAGAAGAAAAGTCCCATTTTCCTACTTGAGAAATCCATAGCAAGCCGGCAGGATGATCTCACCCATCCCCAGCATCTTTTTTGCTGCCTTTGTCAGTGGCCTTCAGAAGTTGGACACCTGTGTGCTTGGGGTCTCAGGTTGACTATAACCAGGAAGAGGTTACTTACTGAAATTGTGAATTGGAGGAACATGTGATCAAGAGCTACAGTGTGGAATGGGTGGGTCTTTAAAGCATTTCTTGAATGTCAGATGTGAGGATAATACCTCAGTTTTATAGACAGAAACTGAGGCTGGATGTAGACTCTGGGGTCCCTTGTAGACAGCAATGTGGATGGGCTTTTTCCCTGTACCTGGGGCTGTCCAGCCTCTAATGTAATGGCCCCCACTAAGCTCAGTGATTTGGGCCTAGAGCTGTGGTTCCCATCTTAGGATGACTTCTGATGGACTCTAGGAAGGTAGAAGAAACATAAAAACTGTCCAACTAAAGGGCAGAAGCCTCTGAGGAAATCTCTTGGGGGTTCATTATGAAGAATCACTGACAGGCTCCCCAAGTGTCTGGAATTCTCTGGGGTCTCTCCCTGCCCTCTTCCACATTTATTTTTAGACCAATTGTTTTGACTTGTGGATTAGGTTCCTATTGCTGCTGTGACAAATCACTGTAATTTAGCAGCTGATAGCAACTGCACTTTAAGATCTTATAATCTAGGAAGTTTGCAATCTAAGATGGTTCAGCAGGGTCACATTCCTCTGGAGCCCTCGAGGAGAATCTGTTTCTTTGCCCTTTTCTAGAGGCTTCCTGCTCTCCTTGACTGATGGCAGCTTGATCTGTCTTCAGAGCCAGCTCCTTTGCATTGTTGCATCTGTTTCTCATCTAATCGTGGTGTTCACTCCTCCTGCATCTACCTAATAAGGACCCTTGTGATGACGTTGGGATTGTCTGGATAGTACAGGAGGACATTCATTATCATGAGACCTTAAATTTCATAACATTTGCAGTCTCTCTTACCATGTAAAGTGACACAGTGCTAGGAATTAGAATATGGACATCTTTAGGGATGATTCTATCTACCACCACTGGTGTCAAAGTTACCTTTGTCTGTAAGCTTGGGGTTACAGTGAAATTCAAAAAAATCAAATTATCATCTTTGGGTACTTCCTGGGGTCAGTCAGATAACTCCTGTAGGCTTTCTGTGAGGTCACATATGGGCTCCCCAGCAACGTGGGCTATGATAATGTTATCCTGCATTTACATGCTTTTGGAAATTGACTGTGGAGACTCACTAGTCCTTGGGAGGAAGGTAGGTAGGCCGTCCTTTCTGCATCGGTGTTGTTTCCTGTAGCTACCATTATGTTATTGCAAACTGGTGGCTTACAACAATAACACAAGTATGTAAAGGATTACATTCCAAGGGTCAGCACAGTCATGCTCCCTGTGGAGGCCCAAGGGAGAATCCTTCCTTGCCCCTTCCTGGCTTCTGGTGGTTGCCAGCAATGCTTGGCTGTGGCTCACAGTCCCATCACTGTGACCTCAGCCTTTGTGTGTCTGTACCCTGTCTCTCTGGTGTCATAAGAACACCAGTCACGTTGGATTTTGGGGCACTGAGATCTAGTAAATCCAGTATGGCCTCGTCTTAAATGGATCAAATCTCCAAACAACCTCTTTCTCAAAAGGGTTTATCCCAGTATATCATCTTTTTCTAAAGAAAAGATCAAGATATAGTTGGAGAAGATTCTCAAACTTCCAGCCTCAGGGTTAAGGGTTTTGAGCAGGATGACAAGGCCTTGCTCAGCCCCCGCAAGCCTCTACCTGGTCCCTGAGGCAGCTGTGTCTTCCCTGACATTCCTGAGGTAATAGAAATGATTTTGGTAGGACATGCTTGGAGAAGCTGTCCCTTAAAAATAGCTGACAGCTTAGTTTAGCCAAGGAGATAATTGCTGCTAGAGGTTTATCCAGAGAGTCCCTCGACTTCAGTGAAGCCCCACACAATAAATATCTCCAGGTGAGCATGACAGGGCCCACCCGGTCTTACTGGCCAGGCTTTCTTGAGGAATGAGCTATGTCCTGGGCAGGCATCAGAATCAGACTTCTCTTTTCTTTCCCAAACCATCTTGTTCCCTTTCCCAACCTTAGTTCTTTCTTTGTCTAAAGTGTTAACATGATTGGACATGAAGTGTGAATTCTGACAGACTTTGAATTCTGACACACTACCTTCTATATTCAGGGCCTGCTACCTCCCACATATGTGATTTTGATCACTTAACATCTTTGGGCCTAAATTCTAGAGAATTGGAATAATAATCATTTCTATCTCCGAAAGTCATTGTGAGGATTATCAGTGTGGATATGTTCAAAGGACAGTTCCTGTCCCATAGCAATAATACTCAGGATTATTATTACCCAGCACTGAGAACTGTTCTAGGAGTTTGAGTTCTTTGATATACATAGGCTCATCAGCTGTAGAAAGTGTCCCTGACCCCCAGACACGTACAGGTTGGCCCTAGACACACCTGCAGTTGTTGACTTACTGAGGCTTAGCTGTCAACTCTAATGGCACCTAGAATGTCCAGGGGTCAGTGAGCAGCTTGCCCAGCTGGGGCAGGTGCCTGCCTCTAGTTTGAGCAGATGACTGTGATGCTTCCAGTGTTGTTCCAAACACATATTTATCTCCGCCAGTACCTTTGGTGCATCCCAGGTACATCCTCGAGTTGGAGAAATTAGATTACTTCTGGGACATAAACTACTTTTCCTAGACAGCTGATGGAGACCTCCCATTGCCTATAATGAAGTAGAAAATCTCCAACATAGGTGAAGGGTGACATATCGAGGGAGTAAGACAGAAATTATATGTTGCCAAACGGATCTAACATGTTAACGTTTTCATCCAAGTATCTTATTTATGAAGCTTAAATGAAATGTTCAATAATTTACAACAGAACCATCTTCTCCCAGAAAATGGAAGAGCTGAATTTAAAGCACTTTCTTCTTCCCAGGGTTTCTGTCTAGGGGTTGAGGAAGTGGGACTTGCTCGGGGGCTTGTGCCTGCTGCTTTCTTTGATTTTCAGCAGCTTTCTTCCTGTGGTACAAGTGAATTGTTACTCTTTGCCAGCAGGTAAAATGCAGTTCTGCAGGAAAAGAAAATGCGTAGCAAGGCCATGCTCAGTGCACCTGTCTATCAGCACTCTGTGCTCGGAGGGAATCCCTACTTGGAAAGGACCCAGCACTCTCTGTCAATGCTCCCTTTACCTTTCCACCCAACTTCTGCAAATTCTATCCTATAAATGGCTTTGTTCTCTTTCTTAGCAAAAGCTCGGGAATTTTTTCCCAGAGGAAACCACCAGTCTCTACCCCTCAAAGAATTTCCTTTGTTAGGTTAGATGTTGACACTTTCCAACTCTCATCTCTCATCACACCTCCATTCTTTTCTGAACACCCAAAGCAAAGCACACAGTTCACCCATTCTCCAAATGCTGCTGAGGGCTTCCTTTGTGCCAGGCACAACACTGTGCACAAGGGATACCAGCAGAGCTGAGCAGACCTCACTCTTGCCCTTTTGAGGATTAAAATAAATCTGTACTGAAAAGTAATTAATTGTTCAATATACACCCTCAATATGTCAAGATCCATGCAATATATAACATAGGAAAACAATGAAGGAAAAAGAGCAGGCAGAAAGAAGTGGGGAACAAGGGAGAATTTTTTAAATGTCTGATGGTAAAGTACTATTACAAATACATTTTCTTAGAGATTCATGCTATTTCACTGAATTCCCCTTGGCTTTGCTGGGTAGATACTGCTCAGGAGTGAATATTCTCAGAGATGACCATGCCTTGGGCAAGGTCACAGATCTAATACAAAGGAAAGCTATGTTTGGAACCCAGTCCTCTTGCTCTCTCTGGCTCCTGGCCCTAAGAATCTTACAGGTTGGCAGTGGGGACTAGAGTAAGCAATAATTGCAATTTGTGACTCCATACAGCTCTGTGTGGTGCTAATAAAAACTGCTCCAGAGGAGGATGAGACCAACATAGGCTGGGATAGCCAGAGAAGGGACTTCAGGTAGACTTTGAAAACTGGCTGATATCAGGAAAGGTGCAGGGAAGAAAATCCAGAATTCTCTGGAGCCACAGTGGGGTATGGAGGCAGCAGTAAGTTAGTTAGGGCTAGAGAGCAATGGGGAGGAGCAAATTCTTACATGTACAGTGAGAACGATGGAAACCTATTCCTTCTGCTTGCTGCTGGTGGAGCATCTCAGGGGGAGGAGGGCCCCCAAACCCTCATTGCTCCCTCTTGCCGGTGAAAACATGAAGAAGGCATTGGGGGCTGCAGGCTTGGTCAGATTCCAATGGACATGTAGAAATAGGGACCCTTCTCATCCCCAAATCCCTGGACTCATCTGCGAAGCTCCAACTCAAGCGGGGATAGGGATTTTGTTGACCCTAATACCTTGCCCTCTTGCTTTCATAGAAAAGCACAAACAGGCCCCTGTTCCCAAGGAGCTTAGTTAGTCATTTATTTTTAATGGAAATTATGCTTTATATGGTTGTTGTTAATTTTTATGTCAGTCTCCTCAATAGATTCATAGGTCTTTGGGCCCAAGGATCTAATTTTCTTTTTTAGTATGTAGCATAGTGGATGCATATCTGAGGCACAGAAACAGCATGGTGCCAGTGGCAATGGAAGAGTAATGAAGAGTTACAAAATTGACATCTGAGTTTTGTTTTGAAGGCTCTGTAGATGCTTAGGTGCAGAAAGGACATCCCAGGCAGAGCAAATAGCACATGCCAAGGCAGGTCTTGATTCTATGAAAATCAAGATCTAATGTAATGTGTGGTTTGGTTGGTGTGCTCTTCTGTCCCCAGAAACCAGAGAATTCAAAAGTGAACTAGATAACTAGACTGAGGCATACTTGCTGGCATCAGCTCTCTGTCTTTCTCCTGTTAGTTGTTGGTTTTTCTGACTAAAAAACTTAAACTACTTGGAAGGTTTTTTTTTGGCGGGGCAGGGGGAAAGGTCTACAGGGTATTCAGGGTCTCATTACTAGATCAGACTCATGGTGATCTTCCTGTTTACAGCTTCCCAAGTGCTGGGATTACAGGCATGCACCACCACAAGGCCTACAAAGGGGTATCCTTAGAGGACAAAGGGGGATGAGCCATGATCCTTATTAATTTCACTGGCAACAAGTTCCACCTGAGAATATTTCTTAGTCCTATTCATTTTCTTTCTCAATATGGGTTTTAAGCCAACATTTTCATGCTGGTTGAATACCATCTATACTCCAAAAAGCAGAGAAACGTACTTAAAAGCCCAGCTCATTCAGAGAACCCCAAGGAAGCTCCTTCTCACATGAGAAGATACAAGAGAGGAACCTGTGATCTGAGTTTGTGTTTCTCTAGAAAGCACATGACTGCCCCTCTGCTGTGATTTCAGGGCTTTCAGTATAGCCTAGGTGACCAAATGCCTCTCTATCAATGAAACCTCTGGTCTCCAAACTCTACCATGGGGAAATTTCCCGGTGGTGCAGCCTTACATAAAACTCCCAAGGAGGATCAGTCAAATAGCTCAGTGGATTAAAGCACCTGCAAGGAAGTGCAGGAGCCAGGGGTTCGATCCTCAGGCCTGCCATACTGGCCTCACCCCCCCCACCCCCAGGGCACACTGAAACATTGCACCTGGCTGTGCTCCCTGCTCCCATCTCTCCAGTCTCTTAGCCAAATAAGGGACAGAAACTCTTAATGTCCTGTGAGGTGGAAAGTGAATGGCGCCCTTATCTTCTGCCCACCTTCCTACCCCAGAAATGTTTAGAGGGTGCCTTACAAAAGTGACCACTTGGGGTCACTGTGACTTTGCCCAAAGGAGGTTGAGTGTGGCTAAGCCCTAACCTCTAGGCCAGTTCAGATCCTCCTGTCAGAAGGACCTTGAAGATTGCTCTATTTGAGTTTGGGCGCGGGCCTACGGGGAGAGAGCAAGGGAGGGAAGCGGACACCAAGGGCCTTAGTCAGCGCTGATCAGCTAACTTGACTCCTTCTGGAATCTCAGATTTCTTCATGGAAAACCCTCTTGTGAGCAAGTCTCCTACCGACTCCTCTTGAGATCACCCGAGATGATCGCATTTACTCCTGATGAAGAAATGTAGAATTTGGTAGGTGTCCTCCTCTTCTGTCCCTAGAAACCAGAGAACTTGAAGGTGGTTAACCAGATAACTCGACTGAGGCAACTTTCTGACATCAGCTCTCTTTCTTCTGTCGGTTGTTGGGTTTTCTAACTGACGGCTATCTGAGTGCTGAAGAGAGGCAGTCGCAGCCCAGGAGGCCCTGAGTAGAAAATGCCTCCTGAGGAACCACAAGGGCTGACTCCTCCCGCCATGTTTCCTGGTCACAGGACTCCTTGAGGGTGGCCTCGTCAAAAATGAGACCTGGGGAGAGGCCAGGTGGCCAAGGGCAGAGCCTTCTGTCCTCTGGGTATAATTCTGTGGCCACACACTTCCTTCTGGTGCGGACTGCAGGGTTTCCCTCAGAAACTTGCCAGAGTGATGTTTACATTTACACTAATCTTAGGCAAGGAGGCTTTTTTTTTTTTTTTTTTCTTTTGGAGGGACAAGTACTAGGGTATCAAACCCAGGAGTATTCTACCATGGAGCTACATTCTATCCCTTTCAATTGTTTAATTTGAAGCAGGTTCTCACTAAGTTCCTTGAGCTGGGCCCAAACCTGTGATCCTCCTGCTTTAGTCTCTGGAGTTACTGGGATGATGGGCATGTGGCCCTGTACCTGGTGGGAAGCTGTCCCGTGTTCCCATTCCAGGTGGGAACCTAGAATCTGTTTCTTTCCTTTCCTTCTTTCTTCTCCTCCTTCCTCCTTCCCGCTTCTCCTTCCCCCACTAGGAGTCTTCCACGTGCCTTATTGCTTTTCCTTGCTATCTGGACAGTGAGTGGTGTTGCCAGCGCCTGTCACATGGTGCTGGTTTCTAACCCACAGGTGCCTGATGAGCTTGTAAGGGATGTGGACCTGGGGACCTCACTAGGGCTGCAGATCTGGTATAGAGGTCAAGCAGACATTAACTTTGCTAAGAGACTGAGTCTGAAAAGGACTTATCATTAAGGACACAGAAGTCATCAGAGCAGGGGAAAAGCTATTGCCCAAATTATTTGTTCAGAAACTAATGTATATTCCAGAGGGAATTCTCTGGCCACTGCCTAAAGCGAAAAGGGGGGCAGGGAAATGTCTGGTATTTGAGAACCCAGCTTGGGTTTTGTTTGCAAAGGGTGAAGTTTGTGAGGGGGGTGGGGAAGGATGCACCCCTTGAGCCTTTAAATGACCTAGGATCCCCAAAATCAGGAAGGGCCTGATTTCCTCAGCGAAAGCATCAGTGATTGCCTCAAGACAAGGACTTCTGCAGGGAATAGAGCTCCAGGTGCCATCCATCTTTAAGGGTTGAGGTTGACTGTGGGACTCAAGGGGACCTGAACAGGGGATCAGGGTAAGTCTGAAGTTGGTGGATGTGAGTTAAATTAAAAAGACACACGGACCCTGTGTGCCTGCGTCCTCATGTTCATATTGAAGTGAGCATACTTTAACTTTATCTTCTCCACAGCTCTGGGATAGACAGGAGAGGTCCTTCAGGACAGGAAACTGAGGCACAGGAACTTAAGGAATTCACCCGGGGTGCATATAGATGAAGCTGTGCACCTCAACCTGAGCACGTGAGGTGCCAAGCGGGGCTGAGAATGAGTGCTTCTCGTCAATGAATGCCCCAGGGCTTTGATGGGTGGGCTGTGGCTCAGCAGGACTGGGGCAGAGGTCACTGTTCTCCTGCTCCTCACACCTCAGGCCTCCATGGTGCAGCATGGCACCAAGCTGCTTGCAGGAGGGCCCCTGAACTGTGCTTTTGCTTACAGGGCTGAGTGCCTCTTGCTTCTTCACCACCGCTGCTCACTTCCTGCCTCTATCAGCAGTACTGCCTTTTGCACTCACTGAACACACCTCCCATAAAGCCTGGTGATGATATGATGCAGTTGGCGGCATTATTCTCTGCTCCATAGAAGAAGAAGCAAAGGCTTGGAAAGCTGGTCAGTTTCTCCAAGTCACAGAGAAGTGGTGGCCTTGCAGACAAGGCCAGAAGCTGGCCCTGAGTATGCCATGCAGAGCCAAGCCTTCCAAAAAGGCAGGAGTATTTCTAGGATTTTGCATAGGTCTTAGAGGGTGAAAGACTTTCTTCGAAAGGGCCCGGTGGGGCAGGAGGGAGAAAGCACAACTTCCCAAAGCTGGAGCTGCACTTGTCCCTTCCTTCCTTGCTTCTTCTCCTTCCTGGCCTTCCCTTCCCCTGCCCCAGATACTACCGCCAGAAGCAAAAAATCTTTCTATAACTAGGATTTCCATGAGGTGCATGTATTGGACTTGATTGCCTTTGTGCCTGCAATCCTTCCATATATTTCCCCAGCAGTGAGCTCTATGGGTTAGTTTTATATTTTTAATAAGTACAAGTTTAACATAAATTATCAACCTATCTAAGTTCATTCATTACCCAACAATATTTCCTCATTCTTGCTAGGTCTGTTACATTTGCATTTGGACTGTTCCTTTCCTCATGGCTGGTGTCTAGATGTCTTTGCAAAGCCTCATGGGGCTTTTCAGGGGTGGCTGGATCTAGAGTGCAGCATGCTGGGATCAGGGGAGTGTGATGACTAATTAGCCCACTAATTGGTTTGGCATAGTTATGGGTAGAATTAAGGGTGCCCCACCCTGGGAGTGAGTGCAGTCTGCCCTAGAGGACAGAAGGAGGGCTCTGCTTGTCCCATCTCTTGCTGCTTTATTTCTTCACTACTTTGCTGCCTCCTGCCCCTTTTGATCTGTTTCTTCTCTTCCATGGGCCGCCCTGCCTTGGAGCCAGCCAAGCATGGACTGAAACCTCTGAAAACTGGGAGCTGAAATAAACCTTTCCTCCTTTATCTTTGGGTGTTGGGTATTTTGTCCAGGCAATGAGAAAAAGCAACTAGATTTTTGTCAAGTAGAAGCAGCCATAGAAGGAACTGTTGGACTGGAACTCAGAGGTTCTAATAGCTTTGAGTCATGACTGTCCTTTTGTCAATCTGGGTGCATGTGTTCCGACTCTCTGAACCTCACTTTTCTCATACATAAAATAGGAATGCTAACAATATCTGTCTCCTGAGTTTTTTTTTAAAAGAGAGTAGAAAAATAACAGATAAAATATTAGAAACTTTTCCATACAACTAGAGGCTATACTCATAAGTGAAATAAATCAGACCCACATGTATAAACATCATATTCTCTCCCTAGCGTAAGAATCCAGAAGAGTAAATAAGATCTGAAAGGTACAAGAGATATAGTAAAAGGGAAAGAAACTCCTGAGGTTTTTGTGAAGATTAAATTTAACTGTGTGAAAGTGGCTAGAATATGTTAGATGGCCAATGAATGTAGAATCTTCTTTTTCTTTTTTCCTGGTAGTGGGAAACAATAACTAGGATAAGACTTTGTTCTCTGCAGTTCTCATGATATTATGAAGTAGTCTCCCTGAGACAACAACGAGCTGTCGAGCTGTTGTTTCTGCAAAACTGCTAATTGCCAAATCAGCCTGCAGCAGTAGGCAGGGTTGGGCTGTGCTTTCTCTCATATCATTCAGGCTTTTTGTTTAGTTTAATTTTTGTGAATGACTCCAGCTCTCTGCAGGCCCTTACACCAGCTGGTCTGTCCTTTCTGTGTCTAATTCACTCCTGTTAACTTGCTTGGTCAGCATAACTTTCCATCTCCTTGCTGTGTTTCAGGAGCTCACCTGTCTGGAAGAGGCATATTTTGTATTTACTTTAACTGGGCTTCATTTGGCAAGGAGGTCTGGGATTTCAGCTACGGGAGGAAAAACAGCTTTGATTCCACTGCCCTTGTTTACTATATGCATTCCATGGTGTATCCCTTGTCTAGGAGATGGCAAATGCTCCTGCAGGAAGCCAAGGTGTAGCTAACAGAGAGTCGGGGAGATGTGCGTGGCCCCTGGAACCCAGCACTTTACACAGCACCTCCTTCATCTGAAAGCCAAGCCCTGCATTAGCAGTCAGCCACCCTTGTGTCCCAGTGGGCAGGTTATCTTCAGTGGGTGTCTCCAAAGGAACACTAAGTTCCAATACCTTGAGAGCACAAGATCTGCTTCTCAGCCAGGCATTGTGACCTAGGACACTGCTTTTGTCTACATCACTGTCTTCTCTTTGACTCCAGCAACAGCCTCCTGGCTGGTCTCCTAGCCTCAGCCTTTGCCTCCCTCTGTGTACATCTACTCATTCCACTGATTTATTTAAAATCCCTCAGTGGATCCCCACTTGTCTTCTAGAACAAACCCAAAGTTTTAATAGGCTGTGTGAGACATGACCAGAGTCTTATCTTGTCATAGGCCTCTTGTTGTTTATGCCCCCATCATGGTAAACTTTTACAGTTTAATTAATTAATTCATGTGTTCATTCTAGTACATATGAGACATTGTGTTGAGCCCAGGGTATTCAATTATATATAAAAACGTGGCTCAACTTCCAGGGAGCCTTAGGTCTGAGATGAAGAGCAATAATCAAGTGATCACCTCCACACAGTTCAGGATAACATGAGCAGTGCTGAGAGGTGATGGAAGGTAACTTGGAGGATGAGGCTGTAGGATAAGGTGATCTAACCTTACTAGGGACTCACACAGTTCCTTCCAAAGCGCATTGAAAACAAAGGGCTGAAGGAGACACCGTGGTGGACCAAGCAAGGAGCAAAGCCCTCTGGAAGGAGGGAAAGTGTGTTGGAGGAATTAAGGAAGCAGGCCTATTGGGCGAGAGCACAGAGAGCACCAAGGGATGGGGAGAGCAGGGACGGAGAGGGCAAGGGAACCAGGTAGGGCCTGAGGCCACTGTCATGGTTGAGTTTATCCTTAGAGCAATGACAAGTCCTTGAAATGAATGCATAATGTGATGGAATAATTAGAAATGTACTTTGAAAAGTATATTTGGATGGGTTGAAGAGTGGATTAGGTGGGGCTGAAGAAAGTGTGGGGAATTATTGGAGTAGTTAAGGGAAGAAAGGTGAGTACCTTAGACCAGGTGATGGCAGTACAATGAAAGCAGTAGACACCTTTGATAGGTAATTAACAGACATTTTTGATATGAAAAGTCACAAGCATTATTTGATTAATAATTAACCATTTCAATCAATAGGATTTGCTGATGGGATGGATATGGGATAGGTAAATTAAGACAGCTATAACAGTATGAATTCAGCATCTAGTATGTTCCAAAGATCTAGGTCTTACTTGTGAGGGTGGCCCTGGTGGTGGGACCAAAGCCCTTGGCGACCAGCATCTCGTGGTATTGCTCCCCCGCCAGCGTGCTGTATACGACCTTGTACTCCTGGACCTCTGCCTCACTGTTATCCCATTCCAGGTCAAGACTGGTTGCTGTGCGGGAACCAACTCGCAGGTTCTTGGGAGCATCAATCTCTAAAAATAGACAGACATCACCAACACGGAACACAGTCAGGTGCATCTGTGGTGCATGTTGACTTTTAACCACCTGTGGTGGAGAGCCTGTGGCTGAGAGCCTGCAACTGAGAGCCCGCGACCGAGACCCTGCGACTGAGAGCCCATGCCTTCTGACCCTTTGCTTCATGTTCCAGTGTGCTTGCCCTTAGCTTTTACGCTGCCATTAGAAACTCCTTGGCCAGGTCAGAGGGCTTTGCATGGGAATTAGACATCAATACACTTTGTGTTTCCACCATGACCCTTCAAGAGTTTCAGTGTTGTGGTAGAAACTTGAAAATGAACAAGTTAACATTATAACCCTAAGAACAAAACAAAGGAAACCTTAATAGGAGAAAATTAGGGATAATGTGCATGTGATTTCAATAGCATAGAACAATATGAAATTTGAACATAAAGCTAAAAGGACATATTTGATTTCATGATGTCTGGATTTACCTGTGTGGACACAGCTGGAGGGTCATCAGGTTGGATATTTAAGACATAAATGGAAGATGAGGTGGGGAGGGAGAATGTGGGCTCTGCAGCCAGGCCTGAGTGACCCTCAGCTCTGAGCCTGTAGTAATGGGATGAGAGATGTGTTTTTCACTCTCATGAGGATTTGATGGGCACCTGCCTAACAGGGGCAAATAATACTGACTGACAGTCCATGTTGCTGAAGAGATTATACAATGTATGTCAAGGTTGTCTGGTGCAGAAATAGCTGTCCAAGTCCTGGGCTGCTCCTAGTGGCCTCTTAAATTCTTCCTATGTTTCAGCCATCTGGCCCCCAAAGCTGCTCTTCGGGTTCCCAGGATTTCTGCAATGAAGGGAATATCAGTGTTGGGCTCTCTCCTACCACCCAAGGAAAGTTGATTCTCTCCTCTAGGACTGGTGATCTCCTTAGGCTCATGGGGGGAAAAATGACATAAACAACTTGTGAAATAAGGGGCTGCCCTGAAAATCTGTTGCTGAAAAAGTTCCAAATATTTTTTGTCTTTCAGATGTCCATTTAATTTGGAGTGGAACAGCCATTTGTTCCAGGAAAACCTTGAGTGGACTGTTGTAATTCGCAAAAGCAAAGTGAGTATCTGTCAATTGTTCTCGTGAAGAGAATGCTGTGAATCAATCTGAAAGTGGAGGCTTCTGTGTGTGAGAAGCGTTCTGTTTGGTGATGTAAATTGGGTGAATCTTTTAGCAGGCTTATATCTCCACAGCTTATTTTTCTGGGAAGTGCTTCTTTATTCAGTGTACTTTAGCCTTCTGGATCCTGTACATTCTTGGTGTGCTCCATACATTATTTCTCTAGTCATTGGTAGAGAGGCAGGTGCAGGGCCTTGCTAGGCAGCATCGCTCTGAATAGCAAGCAGGAAAAAGGCTGGACAAAGGTCCTGGCTGGGCAGGGGTGTGTGGTAAGAGATGAGCTAGAGTAAAAGCAGTTGAAGTTATGGCTAGGGTTAAAGAGACTTACACCTCTTCAGAACTAATGTCCTGTGTATAAGGACACAAAGTAGAATCACTACCAAAGGTTTTGGGGTTTTTGCTTATAGCTCTTGTACCCTATGGGTGAGGGCAGTGCTCTCTGAGAAGGGCTGGACACTTCACATGCCAGTAACCTTAAGAGGTCATTACCAGAATACAGGCTTGGAAGGTGAGTCTCAGAATGGGGGTGAGGAGAAATGATGGGCTCTTGGGGTCTAGAAACCTGATGCTGTAGAGCATTTGAAGGACACCCCTCAAGCTGGCACTGAGATGATCTCTATAAAATGCCAGTAGTCCAGGATGAAGCAAAGACTCCAGGGTTTGTAAGCTCTGTCAATAGCCATACCTACTCTAAAACAGGCTAGATCACAAAATTCTCCTGCTTACTAACTCCCCTGTTCTCTGTATTGTGCACTGCTAGTGACAGGCTGTGGGTCCTTGAATGAGTTGGTTCAGTCTGTTTCTCAGACATCATCCAATATGTCTACAGCTAGCTGCCTTTTCCCTATTCCTGAAACACATTGGGCCAATTCCTATCTCAGGACTTTTCTTTGCACTACTCTCCATTTGCCTTAACTGCCGTTCACTTGATCCTCCCATGATCTAGGTCACTTAGGTCTTAGTTAAAATGTAATTTCCTAGGGTCTTTCCAAATTCCTAAATCCAACAGAGACTTCCTCTATCTTATCCATTTCTCTTTTCATCATAGTCTTCATGATTGCAATGTCATAGTTTTCTTTTCACTGTCCAATTTCCAGAATGTCATTCATAGATACCTGGATTTTGTTTATCTTGCTTGTTTTATAGCCTCAGTGCCTACAACAGTACTTAGAACCAGCAGAAGTTCAATAGTCCACACTCTTGACCAGATTAATGTTACTTCTTCTCTGTTTTATGTGCTATCACAAAGCCTCTAGAAAAGTCTAGAGCTGTGGGGTTTTGAGGATGACTGGGGTGAGTCGTGCAGGGAAAAGGTCAGCTTTGACAAAGACAGCTGGTCTGGCAGGGGAGAAAGTCCCCCCTCCTGCCTGAGCCAGACAACTGGCTGAGTTGTCAGATGCCATCCAGACTGCGCTTGTGGCAGAACTTCCCGAGAATCCCAGAGGGGCATTAAGCCTTTGTGGCTTGGGTGTCCTATTAGTCACTGAGGGCTGACATATGAAGCACTCCAAATTGGATGTCTTTGCAGGAAATTATTGTCTGTACATCTAAGATCCTGGTGTCTGAGGGCTGTGAGAGGCTGTGGCATGCTTCTGTCAAGGCTTGTAATGATTTGACAGCCACCTTTGGTTTGTATCTCTGCCTTCACCTTCACATGACATTTTCTTTGTGAGTATGGCTGTTTCTGTGTCCAGTTTTCCCCTCTTGTAAGGACACAATCAGATGGGATTAGGGCTCAGTTAAATGAGCTTGTATTAATTTTCCTAATTGCAAAGACCCTATCTCCAAAGACTTTGCTTTGCTATTACTTTAGAGGATAAGATTCTGCCCATCACATTCCAGTGAGGTCTGGAGCACTCAGGTTGGATGTGGTAGTGGCTGAATTCTGAGACTGAAAGTTGTGCTCAAAGGAAAGAGACCAGGAGACAGGACAGTCCCAGGAGTCCCCCAGGAGGGCAGCTGAAAGCAGGGCAGCTGAAGTGGGGAGATTTTGAGGGTGGCTTCCATTGCTCTTGGTTGGTTTCTCTCTTGCTCCTGGCTTTGCTGCACTTCCATCAGCATTCTTTCTTTTTAGAATAGCTGTAGGACCCAGGCACCATGCAGGAAGCAAATCTCCGTTTTAATTGCCTGTGCAATTAGTGCACTCCTAGTGTTGAAGCCATCACCTGGAAAAGCACTTTGGTTAATTTGAATTTAAGCAGAATTTTGCAATGACTGGGGGCCCTACCGTGAGAGTCTGGGTACCCTTTCATCTTCAACTGGCACCTGCTAACCCTGTACTTTGAGAATCTGGCTGCAAAATCTGTTTGCATCTTCACACCCCAAGGCTTCTCCTAGTCATGGAACTGAGGTGAGGAGATCCAAGGGGCAGGCTATGCCTGCATGGAGAAGGTAGCCTCCTAACTACTGCCAAATCCACCAGGCAACCGGCAATGGAGAGTCACAAAGCAGCAGCAAACCGAAGCTCAGGGTGAACTCCAAGAAGGCAGAATGAGATTGTCTTGATCAGAATTTTCCTGGGCTACCAGCCAATCCTGCTTCCATCTTGTCCACCTGAGCATCAAGAATTCGTTTTCCATCACACTGCCTAAGAACCCTCTTCCCCCTTTTGCCTCTTCAAACTCCTTATCAGAGCAGAGCACAAAGAAACCACTTTTCTAACAGAGTCTATCTGGAAATGAAAGAAAGAATGTAGGACTCATGGTCCACAGCAGATATCACCACCCTGAGCAAGAGGTTCTGTGTGGGGGTGGGGGTGGGGGGGAAGGCTGCCTTGGATTTTCTAAGCAAGAAGGGATTCCTGGCTCAGGCAGCCCCATGAACATTTCAAAGGTTAAGTGAAGGAGAAAGGAAAAGAAATGGGTAGAACTTTGTTTCTTTTTCCCCAAAGCACAGTCAGTGTCTGAGGATCCCAAAATGTGCTTAGTGAAAAATACCAAAGCCACTCCCGGGATGAGGGAGTGGAGTCTGGTACCACAGCCACAGAGGGAGCTTTACAGGGTCTTTGCTGAATCAGGCCCTGCCTTCTGCAGTTTGCTGTTTGCTACTCCTGTTTCCTTTATGGGAGAGACTTATGTGTGGTGAAGTTCCATCAGGAGACCTGTGGCCTCTCTTTTTTGCTGGGGAAATGGACTTAACAAATGCTGAGTATTTTTGGCAAGGCCTGGGCACAGCCTCTTGGCCTCTCTCTCTCCAAGGATGGGTGGATCTCAGGGGTCAGGTATCTGGAGGAATCTCCCACTTCTGCCATATAGACACACCAGCTCAGGGTCACAGTGGCTATTCAGCGTACAAATCCATTTGACTACCACTGAGATATTTGCTCCAACCCAGAAGAAAGGTTCATGTCTATTTGTCTTACTCTTTGACTTACTTATCATTATTTAAAGCCCAAGTGGATCAGGGAATGCTAGTTATTAAGGCTCCTGGAGGCCCCTGGACTCCATGTTGTGATGGGCTTTAGGCCACATATGCAACCCATAGTAGTATAGGGTACTTGAATTAGTGATTCTTCTACTCTTTAGAAGGTGGTGGCTCTTTGATCTTACAGATATCATTGGTTTTCTTTGATTTCTGGGAAACTTGAAGTTGGCAGAGACATTCTTTGACAGGTGATCTCCCCAAGGAAGAGAGGACGCGACCAACTATCTGGATTAGAGACTCAGTTGCTAATCTGATCACAGACCTTGTTGACCCAGAGAGTTTGTCAGGATGCCTGTCCTACTTACCTGCTAGCTGGCCAGACTGATGGGTACTTTGACAAATCACTCTGAGGTCTGGCCTCTCCTGACTGTTGGATACTCTTTGAGTCCTGACAGCCTGAGGAGGGGGTGGTAGTGGTCATCACAGCAAGGCAGGAAGTGTTCATATTCATTCACTTGATTCAGCTTCCTGTGCATGGGAACCTAACCCCCTATCCCCCTAATGGTTAGTGTGTACAAATGGTGGGTGAGTCATGGACCTCAGGGGAAGGTCCATCTAGTTGCAGAGGTTGGCTTTGTGCAGTAATAAGGTGAAGCATTTTAGTTGTGCAGTCATAATAGACTTAGAGTATTTTGACAGCAATTTTCAGGGAATGGCATAAAGTTTCCAGAGGAAGAGACACCCTTCCTGAACTCTCATAAAATTGCAATTTGGGCTAGCAATGGGGAGCTTAAATGTTTTCAAGGCAAGACCATCATTTTGTAAAGGAGAGTCTGGGGAGCCTCAGGGTGAAGGGACTCACATGGAGGCAGACATGTGGCCAGCGGAACTTGGGTGAGAAGCTGGCTTTCCTCACTGCTTTCCCATTACTCAATGATGCTGTCATCCATGGGAGGCCCCCAGTTCTCACATTCCTCTTTGCAGCAGCTGTTAGGATGCAGAGGTCCCCTACACTCTTTTGGTCCTTTCACACTCCTGGCCCAGTCTTACCTGTGGCAAACTGGGTGGTTGTAGACTCGCTCTCATTGGTCCCTCGGACTGCGCTGACAGATACCTCATAGTGGGAGCCAGGCCGCAAGGCTTGCACTGAGTACTGGCTTAGGGGAGGCTGCAGCCGGAAGGTGGTTTTCCCACCTTCGCCACCCACTAGCCCATATTTCAGGAGAATGAAATCAACTTTGGCACGAGGAGGTGTCCACTCAACAAAGGCCACAGTGTCAGAGACATCTCGCACCAGGATCTGGGTTGGCCCATCGATTACTGGATGAGAGGGGTCAGAGAGAAGGAGAAGTTGATTGAGAAATAAGCCTTCACATCATTTCTCTTTGTTTTTCCCTGACACTGGTTTGGTTAAGGAGAGGCTAGATGGAGAAAATGAGGCACAGGAAGATGACATCGGAGCTCAGTTCCCCTGATGCCTGGCCTCAGACTTATATTAGGCTATAGCTTTCAGGTGCTAGCACTTCCTCTTGGGGCAGGAGAATGGTACTTTCTGGCGTCTCTTTCTGAATGTGCTGGGACAGACACCACGGACAGAGTTCTGGAGTGTTCCAGGAGCTCACCTCTGCCCATCCTTGAGCTCTGAGGAAATGGCCACCCTCTCTGAATTTGAGACTTTGATGTGGTTGACAAAAGCAGTGCTTCGAAGTTGCCCCTGTTCAGGACAGCAATCTAGCTGCTGACCACACACCCCTCCAGCAGACACTTGCACCTGTGGACCTGAGAGGGGCCCTTTGAGGAAATGTGCTGCTCAGATTAAAAGGGACCCTGGCTTGGAAGTGGGGACTCTGGGTCATTTTTGTCCCCTGGTGGCTGCAAATTTCTAAGCCATCAGGGCACAGCAGGCACACACAGGCACTCAAATTCTCCAGGACATATCCCTCAAGTGCCCTGTGCAGCAGAAGGGACATCGAGCTGGTCTCCTGTAAGGGCCATCAATCATGGCTCAGCTCCCTCTTGAGGTCCTTTCACATTACATTATACTGAGTAGGGGAAGTGAGAGACTGAAGACTGAGAAGAGAAAAAGAAAGGGCTTAGTGGGAATATAAAATGCTATTCTAAACTTCTCAGGGAATGCCTGCAGAGCTAATATGCCTTTAAAAATTGCTCATTACTTGAACAGTAAGCTAGGCTTAAAGAGTAAGCCTTGTCTCTATGTTACCATTTGTTACTACAGCCTTCTGGCTAGAATTGCACCTTGTTAATATTCTTTAAAGATTGGGAATTGGCACTGGAAACCTGGTCCTTTAATTGGCCTGCAGTGGTCCATATGGAGCTAGGCCAGGGGAGATAGTTCCCTACCAGATTCATATAGACATAGGCAGCTTCTGGTGGAAGATGAAGAGAGGAGAGGAGAAGAGAGGAGAGGAGAGGAGAGGAGAGGAGAGGAGAGGAGAGGAGAGGAGAGGAGAAGGAAATGGAGGAGGGAGAGGGGAGGAAATGAGGAGGAAATGGAGGAGAGGATAGGGGAGAGAAAAAATAAAAGGGTAGAAGAGAGAGGAGGAGAAAGCATATTTAAATAGAAGTAGAAATGAATGACCATGTGCAGCTTCTAGAGAGATACAAAGATTAATTCAATTCTTAAGGTTCCATTTTGTGAAGCAAGTCTTTTATGAGACCCCAAAGAATTTCTGGTTTTCACGAAGTGCTCTATGACCTTCTAGAAATTCTCTATTGCTTATTCTAGGTAAAGTAAGTTTCTCTTCATTAATACCTTGGAGTGTTAACTAAGGCTTGTTTTTAACCAGCATTTCTGGGGCCACCTTCTACTTTGTCTCTGGGAAGGATCTATCCTTCAGTAGTGTCACCAGATGAAAATGAAAATCACCAGACCATTTTGGAAACATTTGGTTTGGTGCATAAACAAGTCCTGCTTTTCATATTTGACGTAGTCATGTAATATAATAGGAAACACTCAGACTACTTCTCTTCAGTATGCTGCACTCGGTGGCTTTAGATAAGTAAGACCTTTTAAACTTTATTTAATTGAATTATGAGATGGAGAGTAGCTTCCCAGCTGTGGGATAAGCTTAGTGCCTGAAATGAAGTAGTCAGTGAGTGTGACATAGATGAAATGACTGTACTAGCCTCTTCATGCATGAGGAGGAAAGGGCAGAATTTCAGTGAACTGGAGCTTTGGAGAAAAAAAAATTGTCATCAGGAAAGGCTCTAATGACCACATGAAGCTTTTGTCCTTCACCGTCTTAGATCCCCAAACTCTATTCATACTGGATTGATCATATTAGAGCGTGATTATGTAGCACAGAGGGCTCTAGCTGTGAGAAGCCTTGTATTTGCATTCACAAAATGGCCCATTTGGAAAAAGTGGTCTGAGTACAGATCAGGACTCAGCCTTTTGTAGGAGGGGATTGGTGTAGGTCAGACTGTAGTGGAAGGAAATAATTAAACAATCATTTCCTAAAAAGGGCAGATGGAGTTGGAAGCCAGACATCTTTTCTGTCACTATTGTTGGATTCTGCCCTTTGGTTGGCCATTTCGTAGGAACATCCCAATCCAATCAAGGAAATCTCGGCTTGCTTTCCAAACAAACATAATGGCTATTCATAAAGTAAATTGGAATTTATGTTTCTTTTTTCCACAGCTACCATATACAATGCCAAAAATATGAATTATTTCCCCTTAACTGAAAAAAATACTGCCTACTTTTACCACAGCATCCAAAAGTTTTGCTTTTGATCTCAAGGGACCTAAACTGCAAATTTTATGAAACTGTAATTTGTATGTAAGACTAAGCCTAGGTTGGGTGCCCTTCTCTAAGTACTTCTAATTCTAGGGAAGAAAAGTCTTCAATGGTCCTCAATATGAAAACCAAAAATTAGAGAAAAAGAAGGGCTACAAGGACAGCCAACATTTTGGCCCTAGCCCTTCAAGGTCACTGAGGACTCAGGACATAGGGAAACCTGTACTGTTACATCCTGTAACTCAGTTGAGCCCCAAATTTTCTGATCAAGGAGATTATGGGGCCACAGAGGAATGTGATCAATGATGTAGAGTGTGTCCAAGGAGAGTCACATGGAAAGAAAACATTCTTT
The DNA here is from genome assembly GCA_004027165.1 of Ctenomys sociabilis. NCBI lineage: Eukaryota > Metazoa > Chordata > Mammalia > Rodentia > Ctenomyidae > Ctenomys > Ctenomys sociabilis. The sequence continues at coordinate 20,516 of PVKA01012094.1, read as the reverse complement.
CAGGCTTTCACAGAGAGAAAATTGGTCAAACAATGGCCATGACTGATCCACATGGTTAATACTGACAAAGGATATGCAAACTGAGGTACTTCAGGCTAAATCCTGAGGGGACTTGACTGACCTTGTCAAATACAAAAATTACATTTCTTGTTATATAGGTCTTGCTTTATCTCGGTCTTAACCATCCAGCAGAAAAGTATAAAAACAAGGTATGAAAAGTAAAGCTGAATTAATATGCTGAGCTGTAAAAGGCTCAAGTCACCAACTTCTGACATTGCCAGTCCTATAGATAACCTAGTATTATTATGGACTAGTGGACTATATTGTATTATTTTGCTGAATTCTCATACCTACAGTATTTAAATGGCAATGGAATACCAATCTCTGAAGAAACTAAACAACAAAAGGGGGTACATATGAAGGACCACTTTGTATCTGTACATACAAAATAGGATAGAGATACAGCTACTTTCTCTTAATTCAATGAGAAGAAGATTTGTATTAATATAGCTACTCTCTCTTAATTCAATGAAAAGAAAGATTTGTATTAATAGTGTTTGGAAAGGATATCATGTCTGCATTTTGTACTATGAATAACCACTACAAAGACAACAATATGCAATGTATTAATTATTGAAACTGTCGTACTAATTGATTTTGAAACTGTCTCATTGCTATTTGTTTCTCAAAATTATTTTTAAAAAATCTTCAATTGTCATGTTCTGTCTCTTATAAATGATCTCCTTGTAGCATTCTTTCCCCTGCTAATGATTCTCAATTCAAGTCACAAAAATGACTTGGTGATCTTCAGCCTGTCCATAACTGAAGTGGAAAATTGATGCTTGGTTTCAAATGTCAGTTCTTCAGGTTCTAGCTCAACCTTGCAGATGAGCTGCACCCTTGCCCTTTCTGAGATTCCTGAAGAGAGAGCGCTTTAGAGTTTAGGCCATGGGGTTTCTTCTAAAGCATATTTGGATTAGAATAGTGATTTTTAAAGGCTTTTCTTTTTGAGTGAAACTTTCTTTTTTAGGAAATGAATCTTAAATGACTGTACCAAGTGTCCATGCTTCAGGGCGTGGATCTCCACCAGATCCTGGCCTCTGAGCACAGCCATGGAGCCTTGGGACACGACAGGCACACAAGCTGGTGCCATGATGGCTTTACCCAGGTTTCCTGGGCTGAACATGAGCCCCAGCACCTGCTGTTATGTAGTTTGGATACAAATTGCAGAGGATAAATCCCTACCCCATAAGCATGGTCTGATAACACTGTCTTTGCAATCTCAGTTTTTGTTACTGACAAGAGAAGTTGCTTAGAAAAGAAAAGTCTCACTCAGTTGTCTTATTAATAAGCTGAAAAGCAAAAATTAATACCATATGCTGTTTTGAAGTTCTGAGAAATTCTTGGTGAAAGCACATATATATGCTTTACAATGGCTAATTTGAAACATGGAAGGTGAACATCCTTGTTAGCTATGGGAACCGTGTAGCCAGATATGGCATGGCTAATGCATCAGTGCTACACATGTGATCTTGAATGAAATGAACTGTGGGAATGAAATGATAACTTAACTTGCCACCTTACTAGTTTTAAGTGGTTTATCTCCTGTTGCTTTTACTTCTAAGCATATGTTCTGGGTAGATTTGTGTATGTGATGTTAAGTACTTTCTCTTATCAGCACAGTGCTAATCACTTTGAGAACTCCCATCTGTTGTGGTTGGTGTCTAGTTGTCCCCCAAAAGCCTCATATAGTTATGGGGCAGAGGCTTCTAGAGTTTGAGACTAACTCATGATCCACGGGGATTATGGGTCTCAGTACTACTAAGATTATGGGTCTCAGTACTGGTGGGATTATGGGTGTGAGTACTACTCCCAGCTTGGAGTGATAGCCTGAATGTTATTTAAGGGAGAGTGACTACCTCTCTGTAGCCATTGTTCTCTGTTGCCATTGTTGCTGCTACTTCTCCCTTGGCTCCTCTTGCTTTTTGCCATCACTGTGAACAGATGCTGTCTGCCTTGTGCCACTCTTCCTTGGAGCCAGCTGAGTATGGGCTGAAACCTCCAGTAACTTTGAGCTGAATAAACCTTTCTTTCCTTCATCTTGGGTGTCAGGTATTTTTCCCAGCAATGAGAGAAAAGTCACAGAGACACTACCTAATTTAAGCTTTATATCATGTCAATGAAGGTGTTACACAAAACAGATGGACTGAGGTCTGGTAGAATTTAGCTGACTTGTTCCAAATCTCACACTAGGCAAGAGTGAGTCAACTCTTTTTGGTTCCAAGGCTAATGACATGGGGGCTGACAAAAGAGGCCTCTTGGTGAATACTACCAGCAAAATCTCCACAGAGTTTCCACCATAAGACACTTTCCCAGGCTTCTCTGCTTGCTGGCCTAAGTGCTGAGGAATATGAACAGCTGGCATCTGGAGGAGGAGATCCTTCTCCAGGTCCAGCATTGCCTCAGTCCACACCTCTTTCACTCTCCACTCTCTGGGCATCCTGCAGTTGCTTTTCCTGAGTGATGAACTGTGCAGCCCTACCGGAAGGTTGGAGGCACTCACCTGTAGACACGCTGGCTGAGGTGGGGGGGCTCCGTGCTTGCTCTTTCAGGGCTACCACATTGACAATGTACTCCTCCCCAGGCTTTAGTCCTGTCTGGTTGAAGGAGGTGACATCACTGGGGAGCTGAGCAATCACTCCTCCTTCATTGTTCTGGAGAGTGGAGAGAAGCAGAGAAAGCAAAGGAGCAAAGTCACCAAGAGAGCTCGCCTGAAAGGAACATAAAGGTGTAGATCCCTGATTGTGAGTAGGACGTAGAAATCAGGGTCGTGTCTACACCCTCTGCGCTAACCTAAGATAAGTATCTGGGGTTAGGAGCAACTCCACACAGCTTTATAAGACCTAACTTTTAAGAACATGGCTTCTCTTGAGTTTTCTGAGTTGGCCAATAAAAAATAATTGTGAGGAGATATAGACTAGCTCTTGCCAAAGATTAAATGTTCAATGGTTATAGTTAGCATCCCTCATGTTTTGGGAACTATTGTGGTGAGTATGCCCTTTGTTAGTTAGAAGAGTATAATTGTGTGCTTATGTGTATAAACATCTTTCTATGTACACATTACATATTTTAAGCTTAGACATTTTCAGAAAATTTTTAATGAGCTTCAGCTTTTACTTTGCTGTATCTGGAATTTCTCAAGTTGTTACATTGGGTGTTAAATCTGTCATTGTCTAGTTTCCTCTCTACCCAGATGAGTTAAGGCTCAATGACACAACCATAAAGGACAAAGAAAGGAAAAAGGAAGCAGAGAACCAAGAATGCTACAAAGGGGAGAAGAAAGAGACAAACTAGCAGAAGAGGTAAAGAGAAATAGTAACCTGATGATGTTGGGTCCAGGGTCAGTCAGTTGGTCGGTCAGTCAGTCTGTCTGTCTTTCTTATACCTACCATCTATATTTTAATCATCCATTTTTATCTGTGTCCTTGGAAAGAGAGGAGAAAGTCCTTTCTGTGGTACTATCCTTCTTCCCTATCCTTTGGGCTATATGTCATTCAGAAAATATCCTGAATAGAATTTATAGCTGTATTCTTACTAATCAGTGTGATAAATGTCCCTGGTGACTTCAGACTATGGGTTACAATAGTTATTCCATGTGGCTATATATTTGATCTTGGCATACATTGGCCGTCACCTTTCTTATTTAGAGCTTTACATATTGCATGCAAAACAAGAGAGCCTAGCATAATTCCTTCTGCCTCAGGAACAGAGTGGCATGATTCTTTCTGCCTCTCTATAAACCCAGTTGCTTGCCATTTTTCTTGGTCATTTTAAGCCAGATGAGATATACAATAACTAACAGGCATAGAGCTCATGTTTAGGAAAACTTGCCATAATATGACTACATCTACATAAGAGACTAAGGCATCTTGGTATAGTGGACAGAACCCCAGAAAGGAAGCTGAGACTAAGGCTTTTGTCTTCAGCCTGGCAGTGAATATATGATATCATTTAACGTCTCTGAGTCTTAGTCTCTATAAAATAAATTTAAAATGAAAGGTCTTTTGTAGCTCTGAAAGTCCCTGGCTCTAAGAATTTTGGAATATAATAATTCATAAAATTAGTCTAGTTAGGTTGGCATTTTTGTCTGAAAAAGAAATCCTAACTCATTAAGTATCCAAACTCACAGAAAGTGTGTTTCTCCGGATTCTGGTGCTACCTCAACAAAGCACTTGAGCTTGAGGCTGTTCAGTACAACCCTATTTATCAAAGGCCAAAGTGCAGTGTTTGGGGCCACTTTTGTCAGTCAGCCCTCAGTCCTTCTGAAAGATTTTAAGCCTGAACCCTCAGGAAATACTGTGTGTGTGAGAGAGAGAGAGAGACAGAGACAGAGAGAGAGAGAGAGAGAGAGAGAGAGAGAGAGAGACAGAGACAGAGACAGAGAGAGAGAGAGAGAGAGACAGAGACAGAGAGAGACAAGAGACAGAGAGAGACAAAGATAGAGACAGAGACAGATGGAGTGAGGGAGAGAGAGAGAGGAAGGAAGGAGAAAGGCAGGGAGAGGGAGAGGGAGAGAGGGAGAGAGGGAGGGAGCGAGGGAAGGAAGGAGGGAAGGAGACAGAGACAGACTGGCTCTGGGTAAGGTCTTCCCTGTTGGCCCTCATCCCAGATTGAGTGTCTGAGTTTGATTATCTTCAAAGAGGGCTGTTGAGCAGGCTGGCAGCTCTCACCTTTGGAATGAAGCTGATCTCCCACCCATCGAAGGAGAAGGAAAAGGGCTCCCACTGCACCTCCACGGTGGTTTCTGTGATGGTCTTGAACTGCAGCCCTTGAGGAGTGGAGAGATCTGGAACATAGCAGTGTGGGGGACAGTGTCACGGCTCCTAGCAGGGGCAAAGAGCGCAGCCTGGGGTTTTGTCACGTGAACTCGCCCCAAGCTGTGGGTGTGGGTGGCATGTGATGGGCAGTCCCAATCCTAACACAAACACAGTGAGTCCCGGGTATAGGCCAGGCCCACTGTGCGGTAGCACTGGGGCTCAGTGTGGGTGTCATATGTGAGCAAACTTGATAAACACAGCCATTGTTGTTGTTGTTTTTTTGCTGTTTACTATGTAACAGAAAATGTTGACATTAACATATAGGAATCATAATTCCCTTTCATCTCTAATGTGATAAATCTTGGCACTGAATAAAAGGGCTTTTTATCAGCGAGCTCAAACACTATCTTTGGGGGGCCAGGGAGACGGCTCTGTAGAATAGTGCTTCCCTGGCAAGTGCAAGGGCCTGAGTTCAATCCTCAGTTCCACAAATAAAAAAAATAAATAAATAAACCAAAACACTATCTTTGGAAGCTATTCAGGGGTCTGCAGAAGCAGATGGTGGCCAATAGCAGGGCTTCCATTTCATGTGCAGGAGGAGGGAGGCCGGGGCAGGCTGGCTCTGGAGAAGCCAGCTGCAGAAGAAAAGCAGCGGTGTTTTCCTTGATCACCTGATTTACAGGGAAGTGTTTCCTGCCTAAATCTAGGGTGGCCTGAATTTTCCATTTCATGTATGCTAGCAGAATAAAGGCGTACTCAAAGGACAATGGCAGGCAGCAGACACTTGGAATTTTATACCCATTTCACTTTCTCCAAATTCCTTCCAGTTGTTTCTTCATTATTCTCCCTTCTCTTCCTCACATTTGCCTATTATTTTTCGTGTCTTATTGTTATCAAAATGTGAATTCACTCCTTTTTTTTTGTTTTTATTTTTGTGCTGGGAGTCAAACTCAGGACCTCACACTTGCCAGGCAGGCACTGTAGCACTGTGCTATGTCCCAAGCCTTTCTTGGCTTAGTCTCCTTCTTTTTCTCCGTGCCCCTTCAGCCCTTTCCTCCAAACATGCACACACACACACACACACACACACACACACACACACACACACACACACACACACACACACACACACACACACACACACACACACACACACACACACAGTCTTAGTGAGGTGGAAGGATGCTTGTCGTAACAGAGTTCCAGTTGCCAGCCCTACAATGTGACAGTGTGACTTTTCTCAGCTCTTCAGGGAGCCTACTCCTGGTTTGGCTTTGCCTCTTATAGGTTGTTTGGTCCCATTGGAAAACTGACAGATTCTCTCCTCTTTCCTGTGTAGAGGCTGCTATGTGCCTTTTGATGATGGTGGGGCTGATTCTGAATCCACTTGCGTTAACATGATTTTTGTCCTGTACCCTGAGAGCTTGACTGTGGGGATGCCCTGAGTTGGCGCAATACGCACCACAGAGATAGAAGCCTGCCTCATCATTGCATGTGCCTGTGGATCAGAGAGGCGGCACTGGGAGTTGGGCCAGACACTGTGGGAGGCGACTCATCCCTGAGCAAAGTGGGAAAGGCAACAGACGGTGACCTGCCCCCCCCCACAACCACTTCAGATATTTAGAAGCAGTTCTCAGGCACCAGAGGAATTATTTTTAAAAGGGTCAAATACAAACAGAGATAATTGCAGGCATATTAATAGAGCCATCACTCATAGAGGGAGTTTAATATTATAACAGGACTTTTGTCATCTGAAAAACAAGGGGATAAGATGACTCCTTAGTCATCTTATGACTCCTATCCCTCTGTTAGTGTTTTTTTTTTTTTGTTACTCGCTGTCCTTGCTTTCTTTGAAGCTCAGGTAAGGTCCTTGGGCGGCCATGAAACTTTCACAGCTGATTCTCTGTGCCTTGACCTTTAGTTCCTGCACTTTCGGCATTTGTTACCCAAATACCAACTTGTCATTTGAGACCAACATGAAATGAGCTCAAATCTTTTATCCCTTACCTGGTGATTTATGTACCCAGGGCCTTTCTGAATTTCATTGTCAGGGTTGATGTTTTCAAGGTCCTGCTTCTTGTTTCAGTTTCTTGTTACTGCTAAAATCTCTTTATCATTTAGGCCTCACTGCCTTTGAATGGTCTCACTCCAGAATTTAGGCAGACCGAGATCGCTTTCCTTGATATTCCCAAGAGACATCTCATATTCAACGCATGTGCATTTGTGAGAATGCAGCGTTTTCAGTAGGTTTGGAGTGTCAAGAAATAGCATGGTGCCCAACCTACTAGAAATGTCTCTTGCCTAAATTTTTTCGCTTGGGTTTTGAAATTCCAGAGTAATTCAGGCTTACTGTAACTATGTAAAAATTCAAAGGTATATAAAGAAAAATATGTAATACTATTAACCTGTCTATTAAATGTTAATAATTGGTGAGTAATCTTTTGTATTTTTCTAAGCTTATATTGAACATATATAAAATATCTAGGTGTTAACACATCTAGAGGAGTATTTCCCTGGTATGAGTAAAAACTATTGATTTTTTATGGAGAGAAGTTTTGCTTGTTCTAAGGTCCTGTTTCTTCTCTCTCTTTGCTTCTTCAGTTTTTCTCAATTATGTTCTAAAATCTCAATTTATAACTAAAATGTCCTGGACAAAAAACTATAAAGAAAATGTGCCACCTCTGTATGAGGTGTTGTTAGCTATAGGGATTTTTGTTTGTTTTTAGATAGAATCTCACTACGTAGTTCGGGCTGGCCCTTGTGCTCACTTCTGTAGCCCCCAGGCTGGTCTCGAACTCACAGAGATCCTCCTGGCTCAGTCCCCCAAGGGCTGGCATTATAGGCAGCACCACCATGCCCATTTCCATCAGCCATCGTTTTAAAGCCTTTTTCTCACTTTGTTGTACACTTACCACATACAGAATAGCATTCAGCACTCACTTATTATATTTCCTATTTTATATCTCCTGGTTTTGAATCCCTAACTAGATTCAAAGTCTGTATAAATCACATGCTTTCCTGGACTTCAGATAAGAACCTTGCTTATATCAAGGCAGCAACCAATAATTAAATAACTTTTTGTTCTTTTGTTCTCTAATTTATAGAAGCTGCCTGTGTGTGGAAACTGTCCCTCACAAGTGGCTTTTTAATGATGTACCTTTCTGAAGTGGGTCACGTTTGAAGCCTCTTGCCTTGAGATGAAACCATTGAAGGCATCCCCAAAGAACTGAGAAAAGACATCCCTATCATGAATGCCCATGGTCTCATGTAGGAGAAAAGAAAAATGGCGTGGGATGGGGGAATGGTACGTACGGGTGGCCACCTTGGCAGTGATGGGAAGGCTGAGGATGTTGCTAATGACAGCGGAGACGCTGATGTTGTACGTGAGACCTGGCTCCAGCTCCGTGATGGTGACACCACTCCAATCTCCAGGCACCCGCTGCTGGAGCTGGAGGCCCCCCAGGGCCGTCGGCTGGTAAGAGATCACATATTCCGTCACTGCCATCGGCCCGTCCCATTCCAGCTCAATGGACCTGTCGCTGATACCAGCCACTCGCAAGTCCTCTGGAGGGGCAACTACCGGGAGGCAATATACAGACAGCATGAGCTCAGGGGACTGCCTTCCCACCCTGCGTGTCTCTCCCCCCATGCCGTGTCTGCACGCTGTGGGCACGACGGCTTGAGTGATTCATGACAGGTTTACGTATTTTCAGTCCTTATACCCAGTCTGCGTAGGCCACACATGAGTGTTGCGCTGTCACTGGCTTATGAAACCCCACTGTCACATTTTCAGGAATTTCTCAAGACTGTTGTTAGATCTAGCCATGATATTTAAAATTGAAACTTACCAGGAAGTAAGTTATATTAAAAACAAACATACAAAGGTAATAAATACTCAAACACAACATCTTTAAGTCACGTAAGTACATTTTACTACTATCTCTATTCTGAAATTAATTTGTATGTGTCGTATCGTTTAGCTTTGCCACCTTTGCTGGTGTCATGTTGGCAGTTTGCAGTAGGTCACAGAGAAACTAGTTAAACCATGGAAATCAGAAAATGTTACAGATTGAGGCTTTAATTTTTTTCATTCAGGAAGCCAGTTGTGGATATTTTCTGATATTACCCAAAAGTTTTGATAGTTTAATATGTTACTGTTATTGGGTTGCCCAGAGAGCCAATCTCTGATTTGACGAGTAGAAATACTCATTCCTAGTTATCTTGCAAATTATATGAGCTGAAATTGTGCATCCTGCATACTTGGGCCTGATTCAGAGATTCAGAATTTCCCCTTTTAAAAGAATGCCACTTCAATTTTCAAACAAATATAACTTGTGTTAAGCTAATTTTCATTAGCTCTGACTTGGACATGATGTCCAGGAAGCATGCTTTTAAACTTATTTTATATTTTTAAATCTTATTATTTGTTTGGTACGGGGTCTCACTGTGCAGCTCAGAGTTATAGTGATCCTCCTGTGTTGGCCTCCCCATTGCTGGGATTATAGGCTTGTCCTACCATGCCTGGTTTTGGTGGCTGGCATGGTACACCTGGGTCTCTGGAGCTGGAATGGCATGTGGTACTGGGGATCAAACCCGGGTCCTTGTACTTGCCAGGCAGGCTCTTAGATCACTGAGCTATCTCCCTGGTCCAGGAAGCATTCTTGAAAGCTTTGATTTTCATTCTTTAATGCTACTTGATGCTACCAAAGGTTAAACCACATTGAAATATCCTTTCATGTATGATTCCCTTGGGAAGTGAACCTTCATCACAGTATGGGCATCAAATAATTGAACCTTTAAGACTAATTAGGAGGCCAACTTCAGCATGTCTGTAATTGGACCTGATCATAGATTGAATCAAAGATCAAACCCATATTTAAATAGTTTTAATTAATTTATGCATTTTTGTGTATGAGTAGTAGAGGCTTTGGTTGGCTGAAGAGCTGCTGTTGGTTTTGAATTTCTCCTCTGGGAAATCTCACCCTTTTATTTTTCCAAGTGAGTACACCCAGGCCAGCTGCTTTACATAGGCCTGCAAGACCCGAGAGCACCTGGATCCTGGCACTCACCGTGGAACTTCAAATCCTTAGCAAAGGCAGAAATTAGAAGCCCTTTAACTGATCCTGGACTTGAGGGAAAGGATAATTCCAGGATGTATTTGCAATGCTGAATGCTTTCTCTGATTGCATTTGCTTACAATCGTTCACTGTATAAAAACATGCTGGAAAGCAGAACCTATTTTGATTGAAGATGGCAAATAGGAACAGAAACAAAAAATAAAAATTCATTTAAAAATTTATAAAACTAAAGAACCATAAGCGAAATTTAAATAAATTAAAACCCTCAAGTGATATTTCATAAGCTTATATCATTTATAGTTCTGAAATTATTAAAGCTTTGAACTGCTTTAAGACCTTTAGGTCTACCTGCATAATATGTGTACAGTGACTTCCGGATCCAGGGAAGAGTTGGTACGTACAACCAATATTTGGCATGATTATACTGAACGTTTATTATGGACCAGGCACAATGCTTGTCACTTTAACAAGATCATCTCATTTCAGCTCGTTAACCTAATGGGAGAGTAATTACAACTGCTAATGTTATAATTATTATCACTAAGGAAACTGAGTCACACAGTAAATATAAAAACTAGAGTTTGAACCCAGGCTAAATAACTTTAACATCTCTTAATCAATATACAATTCTGGCTTACATGTATCTAATGTTTCAGTCTATAACATCTAATTGAAGCTTGCCAGACAGACCATTTTTACCTAAATGTCAGACTATAATTTTTATAAAATCCTCTGATAGCCACCCTATGAGATGATTTGGGTAAGTGTAATTTGATTATGTAAACTTCACAAAAGAAGAAACTAAAGCCCAGCTGAAGGTGGGTCAAAAGTCAGGGAGTTGGGCCTGCCAGATAGCTCCCCAGAGTAAAGCCCCTGCTTAGGTAGATGCAGGGACCATGGTTTGATCCCTGGCATACTGTGCTGCCTCCCAGCCCACATGCTGAGACAGCAATTGAGACTGAGTATGGTGGGATGCACCTGTAGTCCCAGCACTTTGGAGGCTGAGAACAGGAGGATCACTACAAGTCCGATCTGTGTAGTGAGACCCTGTAGACCCTACTGAATATATTAGGAAGAAAGAAGAAAGAGAGAGAAAGAGAGAGAGAGAAAGAGAGAGAGAGAGAGAGAGAGAGAGAGAGAGAGAGAGAGAGAGAAAGAAAGAAAGAAAGAAAGAAAGAAAGAAAGAAAGAAAGAAAGAGAGAAAGAAAAAGCAAAAGCTAGGGAGTTGGGCTATAGAAGAACTGATGCTCAAACTCGGTGTTCTGGGTTTCCAGTTCTGGCCCCTCTGATTTCTAGAGTAGGTTATAGGTTCTGCCTGGTGGCTTCCTTCATCTCTAGTGCTCCCTCTGCATGTTAGATATCATTCAGATGACTTTATAAGTGCGACCTCCAGACTGGTGTTCACCCTAGAGGTGAGAAAATCAAAACATGTTTTTCTAGTACCTGCTTTTTGTGATCACAAACACTAGCTCTGAGCAGCTTTTGCATTATTGCTCCTGCAGCAACACTTCATCATCAACAGTTCTTAGGGCATGTGGGCCGAGTCAGTGTGTTCCTTTTTTTCCCCCCAAATAAAGTTAATAATGACGGAAGAGGGTAAACCGAGCAGAACACTTTAGAATTTTAAAGCAAAAGCAAACTACAGGGGCATCGGGGAGATGGTTCAGTAGAATAAGTGCTTGGCTGGCAAGTACAAGGGCCTGAGTTCAATCCTGGGTTCTGCCAAAAATAAAAAATAAAATACATAGGATGGCTATCATATAATAGACATGATTTATATAAAAAAGTGCAGAAGGTTTTATCTCATCAGCTTCATGGAGCCCTGATTCTGGTGGTAGACACTACCTTAACATCTGACCCAGAAAGGAACACTAGTGTCACTGATGGCAGTTTCACTTTGTGGAGGGTGGCTCAATAGAGGCACCCATCACCAATTGCCCTGTAAGTTAGCAGTAGCTGCACACATTGGGTGTTAGTAATCCCAGTCAAACAAAATTGTGTTTAACTACAAAAGCAATTTATAGAAGAGGTTTATGCCTTAATTATTGTCTATGGTGGTACAGAGAATTTAGTCCTACTTCTTTGGAGTTACAACTTGGACCTCAGGGAAGGGCAGGAAGCTGAAAAAGGTGCTGTGACTTGAAAAATCATGATTGCCTATCTGTGAAGTGGCCATGCCATTTACTTTTCAGATTTTGTAACACTTTTACACTTATGGAGTGAGGGCAGTTGGGGTTAGTTCCATGAAATGTGCTGCTCCAAAGAGCGAGCAGTGTCAGGTGCCAAAGCTTGGGCCGGTTGAGAGATGCAGAGACTACGATGCGGAATCTCTGCAGGGCTGACTTGAGTAGAGGGAAGAACTTTCTGGGTTGTTTCCTTCTGCCCTGGTGGTTCCTTCATTCTTTGTACTCACAGGCAGTTGCGGCCAGCTCACTGGCCACCTGCCCCCTCACCTACACCACGAGGAACAGATGCATGCAAGTGTTCTGCCTGCTCCTTCATTACCTCAGCTCTAACACCTCATTTTTTTTTTTTTTTTTTTTTTTTTTTTTTTTTTTTTTTTTTTTTTTTGTTATTTGATAGGGCTCAGCTTTTATTTCAAAAGGTTACTTCTTTTTGTATGTGGCTTTAACATTTTTATTCCTCAATCCTGTTTTACTTAGCATCTCAGAGAGGATTAAAAACAGCAAGGAGTTGGTAGGAGACCAGGGTTTGCATTTTTACTCTACCATTAATGAGCTGTCTGGCCCAGGAAAAATCTTTCTGCCTCTCGGGATTGCTGCTTTTTGTATCTGTAAAATGAGAAGCTTCCCATGGGCCGTTTGAAGTGTGCATGTTCGTGATTGTTTTTGTTCTATTATCTTCATGTGCAAAGAGGATGGAGGCAGAAGGTTTGAGATCTTGTCCCATGGCACACAGCGAACAAGATCAAGCCTAGGAGTCAAATGCAGTGGCCTTGCTGTCACTCTTGTGTTGCATTGAATTCCTAGGGATCTAGGGACCTTCAGAATGAAATCTACACAATGGGCAGCTATTTTCTATGCCTTCCCCTGAGAGAAAATGAAGATCTAGGAGGAAGCCTACTCTGTGCTCTTCAGGTTTTCTCCATCCTAACACCTTTTTCTCTTCTGTACTCCTGGAAGCAATGGGAGCAGCAATGATGTCATGTGTGCATCTGGCCAGAAATGTCAAACAGTGGGCAAATCAGGCCCTCTCCTACAGCCTTTTCACAAAGAGCAAGCAAAGGAGCACTTTAGCTAATGACCTAGATACCTCTCAGGAAGAGACCTGTGGCATTTGGTTTTAAAGGCATTAAGAGCAGTTCCTCCTGCGATGAGATGAGAGGTGGCTCCAGGGTTGCTATAGAAACAGAAGGAGATTATGCAATTGTCCTTCTTCACATGGCCTGGGAACCTATAAAGTAATTTACCAGGGCCCACAGAGGTCTTCCTGAAGCAGCACAGATAAGGTGTTGGAGACCACAGTTTGGACTCAACCTGGTTGTAGCCGCTCTAACAGCTGCTCAGTCTTTTCTGATGGCCGCAGGGTTTGTCTCTACTTCAGGATGGGCTCTAGCTGAGATCAAGACTTTGTTTGCAAATGGACCTATCACTGGAGAAAAGCAAATCAAGCTCATGACAGGCATGTGCAGACTCACAAACGCTGACTCTGTGAAGAGGCTTGTGTGCTACAGCATAGTGCTAATACAGCGCTGGCCCACGAGGACCCTCAGCATCCTCCACATGGCTCTCACCCACCCTGGGAACCAGGTTGTGCTTCTGCCTACAATAACTGCCCGGTGACACTGCATGCAGAGACAGTGAGGCTTAACTTCTGCTTGGATTTTGCTCTGGAACAATTGCTATAATGACTGCAGTTTGGGAAAGATATTCCTACTGAGAGAACAGAACCACGCGGCTAGAGGAAATAATCTGAAAATAGAAAATACAGTACAAAAAGTGAAAAAAATTGTCAAGGAGTGGACTGTTGCTTTGTTTCCCGTTCATAACTGTGACTGGTCTTAGCGTGTTGCCATTTGGTAGGGATCACCAGTACCTCTGAAGGACAGGAGGTTGGTGACACTGGCTTCCCAGGGTCAACCTTAGAAAATTCTAGAATTGCTCAGAAGATATTAAAATGTTTGTTTGTTGTTGCTTTTTATCTTAGAATTTCCCAGTGGATGTTCAGAGTTTTAAATAGAAGCATCAGTTACTTAATCTGTACTGTTTAAAGCACAAAAAAGCAGCAGTCACTGAAGAAATAGAGAAACAATGAACTGGATACAGATGCGAGGTCATCAGCCCTGTTGTGATGTTGGCTGGCCTTCTCTCCACCGCAGCACACTTCCTCTCTGTCTGTGCCGTGTCCCCCCCACCATGTGGACCACAGTCACGCCCTTTGAATATTCTCTGCTAGTTGGAATGTTAGTGACTACTTTTAGTGTTTTGTTCCTGTTCTCATTTAATTTCTTGCCTACACATACTTTTCTCCATATGAATACCAGATCATTTTGTGAATTAATAATATTTTGAAATCTGTAAACTTCAAGATATTCAGGGAGCATCACAACGTAACCATTAGCTCTTGGGGGAGCATTATAAAGTAGATGTCCTTGGACTATTGAGGCAGGAGAGGGAGATGTTTTGTACATGGGTCACTCTTTGGAATACATGTGGGCCTGAGACCGGCCTTGCTGACGTGGTCTCGTGACTTCATTCTCTGGCTGCTATGGCTTACATGTGTCTTCAATGTGTTCCTTATGGATTCAGAGGTGAAATTTAATTCCCATGATGAATTATTGAGATAGTGGAAACTAAGTCTGGCTGTGGTGTTTAGAGATGGGGGTGTTTGGGAAGTGACTAGGATTATATAAGGCCATCAGAGTAGAGTCCCCACTATTGAATTCTGGCAACCTTACATGAAGCAGTGAGATCAGGTGAGGTACTCCTGGTGTTTTGTCATGGGATGCCCTGCACTACCTTGGTACTCTGCCAGCCCAAAGCTGCCACAAGATATAGCCCCTGAACACTTGGACTTGAGAACTTGCAAGCCAAGACAAAGAACCTTTCTTCTTCTTCTTCTTCTTTTTTAAATGTATTTGGTTGTTGCAGGGTCTCACTATGAAGCTCAGTCTCATGGTAATCCTCCTGCTTGCAGCCTCCCCAGCACTGGAATTACAGCACCTGGATTCTGGCTAGCTCATCCTGCTCTGGGGGTGGGGGTGGGGCTGGTGCAGCATGTCGTGCCAGGGATTGAGCCATGGTCCCTGAACTGGCTTGTGCTTACCTAAGCAGAAGCTTTAGTCCGCTGAGCTATCTCGCCAGCCCAAGAACCTTTCTTTATAATGCAGTGTATGGTTTTGTGCTTTGGCAAAAGAAATAATGGAAAATAACCACCTTCACCCCTCAAGGACCGTGGCACTGTGTCATCATTGTTAGCAGTGCCCACAGTGTTCCCCTTCCTACCTGTTGAGCAGTCAGGGCCCTGGTAGCCCTCTTCGCAGACACAGAGCCCCTCCTGGCATGGTCCTCGCCCACTGCAGGCATTCAGGCATCGTTGCTGTCCGCAGTCTTCACCGATGTAGCCTTCCTGGCATAAACAGGTGCCATTGATACATCTCCCCTTCCCTGAGCAGTCCCCCGGGCACCTCAGCTCCCCACAGTCCTCGCCCGTGTAGGGCTCTTCACAGATACACTCCCCATCCACGCAGAGCCCCCGGGAGCTGCAGTCTGTCGGGCACCGGAGCTCAGAGCAGTCGGCCCCACTGTATTCGCTGTCGCAGATGCACTGACCGTCCACACACACGCCCCGGCTGGAGCAGCCCAGCGGGCAGTAGGGCTCTGAACAGTTCTTGCCAAACCAGCCTTCATTGCAGATGCAGCCACAGGACTCGAAGCTGAAGTTGCCATGGCCGCTGCAGTGAGGGATATAGTCCAGTTGTCCTAGAATGGTCAAGGGGAAGGTCAGAGGGTGGCAGAGGCCTCTCCTTATAAGTGGTGCCGGGGAGGCAGGGGCAAGGATCTCTACATATTCTCTGATCAGATCTGAGTTGCTGACAGGGATACACAACATAGTCTGGTATGTGTAAGCTGACTTAGTGTGATTGTCTGTGCCTAGCACAGTGCTGGGGACCAAGATGAAGAAGAGCTGGTCCTTAGTCTCAGGGTGTTTTAGGCTGGGTTTCCTAGAAGTGGACCTTAGGTGAGGGTGCATGAAAAGGGGACTTACTGGAAAATGTTTGCAAGGACAATTGGTGGAGAGAGAGCAGAGATGGAGAAGGAAAGGCCCCCAGTGAGGCTGCATTACTGAACAAAGTCCCAGGGAGCGGAACTTGGGCTCAATCATGTAGGTGCTCTGGGCACAGTGAAATTCACATGTCATCATGGGTTGAGGGCTATCCCAAGGTGTTTCAGTCCCAAGTCACCCATTCTTTACTTGGGCAGGGTATGGGCTTCCAACAGACTGAGGCGAGGACTCTTACCAAGATGCCAGCTCTGGGGACTGAAGGCGACGGGGGCAGTGGTGGAGTGAACCTTGAGGCCACTATGCAGAAGAAGGCCGTCTGGGTTATAGGGCCCCACCCTTCTGCCATCACTGACTGCCCACTCATCAGCAGTGCCAGGGTTACTCCAAAAGCTTCCTGAACCCTTGAGGTTCACTAGCCACTGTCTGCTGGGATTCCTTCCAGAGTCTATGTATGCTTCTGTCTAACTCCGTATTGTGGTATAGCCATAGCAATTAAGAGAACCTGCTGGGTCTCTTTTTCTGCCCTTGGTCCTGAGGATGTGAAACCCAGCATGCCCACCTTGCACCTCACACAGCCCTAGTGCCCTAAAAATATGCTTCACTGCTGTTGCTTAACATAGCTCTTCCTTCTGGATTTTTCCCATTTCTGCCAGGCACCCTGGTGGGATGCTGGTTAAAAGTCCTTTTATAGGTTTCACCATGGAGCTAGCCATGGGGGTTCATGCTTCTACTCCCAGCACTCTAGAAGCCTGAGGCAAGAAGATCACAAGTTCAAGCCTAGTATTGGCAACTTAGTTAATAATTTTGCAAGATTCTGTCTCAATTTAAAAACAAAAATCCACTCTGCCCTCTTGAGCAGCAGAGACCATGCCCATGGAAAGTTTTGATTTTCCCACATTCTCTAGTTCAGTTGGAAAGAAGACCTGACATTCCCATCCTCACTATCAAACAGGAGGCTGAACAACTGCATTTCCTCTTTTCAGCTTAGACTGTAGACATCTATGGTTCTGGTTATCAGGAGGAGAAGTGAGGAAATGCAAGGAAGCCTTTCCTTCCTTAAAGACTGCCAGCCCTCTTTCTGTGACTCAGGAAAGCCTGTATGCTACCTTTGGGAGCTGTGGGCTATGAAGGTTGTTAAAACTCCTTGCTCTTACCCTGAGAAGGCCTGAATTACTGGATCCTACAAGACATGAATGCTCACTCTGTACAGCTAATGCTCCTTCCCATCAAAGACAGTTCTGCCTCAGATAAGTAAAGCTGAGGCTCTGCTGATAGCAGTGATTGTTTTTATGATGCATAGAGAAATCAGGCTCTCATTGGACTTGGTGCTTTTATAATTAACAAGCCACTGTTGCTCTAGTCTGGCACTGTAGACAGAGAAGGTGAAAGCTATGCAGGTTTCTTTGGTCAAAGCATGACTGTAGCAGAGCTAAGATTTGTACTCAGGGAAACAAGCTCTGGAGACTTGATTGCATTTCATGAGGAACAGATAAGGACTCATGAGTTTTATGAAATAGGGGATGGGCAAGGCTAGAAGAAAATTCCTTCTCAGCCTTTTGGGAGTGAGACTGGCTTTATGACCATGTGTGTAAGCATATGTGTAGGGTAGTGTCTACACATGTGCATGTGTGTGCTTGTGGAGAAGGCAAAGGATAAAACTCCCATCTTGCTGGAAAAGACAAGAACTGATCCTCTGAGACTTTGATGATTATCATTTACTCAGATGGGAGAAGGCTTCACCTGAGTGAGCTGAGCGCCTGCATTCCCTAGTCCCTCAGGTTAACATGAACAGATACCAATCCAACAGCCTGTGAAAGCCAAAGATGAATGAAAACAGACATCAAATTCCCTGCTTGCCAGCCAAGTCGCTGTACTGAGCCGATGTACCATTACCTGACTCATCCCCCCAAAATCAGGTTAATGTATTTTAAACTGGCTAAGCAGTACAGAGATCCCTGAACTGAATCCCTGGGGAAGAACTGCATGTAGATCTCACAGAGACATTAACTGACAGCTATGAGGTGGAGGGACACTTTCTTGGGCTGTAAAAAAAAAAGTGGCTGGGTGCTGCCCCAGCTCCCTCATTCATTCCCATGCCCACACCCTGCCCTCTCCTTCCCCACCTGGAACCCCATTGCCAAGCCTCCAGACTCTACCTGTGGCAGCGCTTTCCTGGCAGCAATTGGTGCACTGGTCCCGCAGCACTGACACCTCCCTCTCCAGCATCTCGATCCGGCTCAGCAGCTCGCGCAGCATGTGGCCTGAGCCAGCACATGGGCAGGCCTTTCTGGGGAGGTTGATCTTGTGGGTGAAGGTGACCTGGCTCTCCTGGTCTGAGGTCTGGCCTGTATACTCTGCTAGACCATCATCTTCCGCACTCACCTCCTGCTCAGCTGAGGCCTCCAGCCCTGAGGAGCAGAGGCTGTCCAGGGGCACATTGATGTTGTACACATGGTTGAAGACCATGGGCTTCTCTTTACTGGATGTGTTGTAATTGCCAACACCTCCTTCCTCCCCCACTGTCTGTCTCTGGACCCTTTCTGTGGTCACCTCCAGCTGACACTCTGAGGGCTTGAGCATGGCACCCAGCAAGATCAAGTTGACACCAAGGAGCATGTTCTTCAGGACCACTGTGTCCCTGTCTGTGCCCATCCTCTCCTGTCTGCTTGGGCTCAGGAGCAGCTTGCAGTGTGCAGCATGGAGCACAGGGAGCCTGCAAAGAAATGAAGGGACCAGACAAAGCCTGAGACCTGCACCTTAGCATCATGGATCTCCTGCACCCTACAGAGGTCCTCAAGGCCACACTGGGAAGGGACAGTAACTATCAAACTCAGAAGGCTCAGGACTTTGTTCCCTGGAGGACTGGCTCCAGACAATGGAGGATGCTGCTGCATGAAAGAGAAGCACATGAAGGCACACAGTTAATAGGTGACAACTGAGACGAAGAGACAGTGGACCCTGAGGTGTCCTCTCATATCTCCCTCAATATTTATTATGAGGGAGCTCACTAACCACTTCCAAATAACTTACTCATTGCTTCTGTTAATTTCATCTATTCAATGTGGGCTGACTTTGGAACAACCAGCCAGGCACATAATACAGTTCCAGGTAATTGTGATTATTAATTATCCTTGGGTACATTTGTGATTATCTGAGTCTCTGTGAGCTGAACTTTCTTTTAATCTTCTCATTAGTACTGTTCCAGGGCTCTGTGATCACAGGGTGCCTATCTTCTCGGGTCTTGTTTAAATTGCTAAAATAATAAATTAGCTCATCTGTTGGTTACCTAGTCACTAAGAACCAGGGAACACAATAAATTCACAGTAATAAAATTCAGTTTAACAAAAATTATATTCCTTTTTTATTCCCTACATAACATAGAAAAGAGATTTCCACTATTTGGTCTTTGAGGCAATGTTATAGCTACAAGGAAATGAATTAAGGAGTGACTACGAATCTACAGAGAAGGTGACAAATGTCAGCTGATCATAGATTGTGCTGAGCACCGCACATGCAACCCTGCTTGACACTCAGCATAATTTGATAATGGTGTGTTACCATTATATGCACCTTCCAGTGAGCATTTTCTGTGCAGAGAGGTGAGGATTTGAATGCAGGCCTGACCAGGCCCCACACCTGCAATTCAA
Organism: Ctenomys sociabilis; assembly: GCA_004027165.1. Lineage (NCBI taxonomy): Eukaryota > Metazoa > Chordata > Mammalia > Rodentia > Ctenomyidae > Ctenomys > Ctenomys sociabilis. The sequence continues at coordinate 728 of PVKA01012094.1, read as the reverse complement.
TGACCGCACACAGTGCCTTTCTTATAAACGATGTCTAGTCTTTTTTTTTTTTTTTTTTTTTTTTATCACTGATGGGGATTGTGTACATTTTAGATCCTTCTCAGAAATAGTAAGATCAGAAAATTTAATCAGTTAATTAAATATTCCATGAAGCGTTATTCTCTCATCTCTTCCCTTCTGGCCCCTTGCCCGCTCTCCCAAATGCAGGGAGAATTCATCACTGCAAGCATGCTTCCTCCAGGAATTCCATGCTATGCCACTGGCTTCCTAGGCCTGCTTTTCCATATCTGGACTGCTAGGTCCATTTCAGTCAGACAATATCTTTATCTGCAGCATGTGGCTATGTGTCCGGGGCAGTGACAGGGCTCAATACATAGATGGATGAATGAATGAATACAGGGGCAGGCACATGAAAGGATGAATAAGCAGATGAATTAAGGGGTAAATGCTCAGTGAATAAAAGGTTGGATCATTCTCCAGTTCATTTAATTCATCTCCATTAACCCAAGTTATTCACTGTTCTCTTCCTTTTTGGCTCTGGGCAATGTCTGAGGGTTCACTGAATTAGGAATAGGCTGTCTCAGTGACTAGCATAAAAACATACTTGCGCCCCCGCCCAGCTCCTGAGACCGGCCAGAGACAGCGTTGCCGACTCCGCTGTCCTGCTCCATCCCGCCCGCCCCCGCCCAGCTCCTGAGACCGGCCAGAGACAGCGCGCCGACTCCGCC
>PVKA01012093.1:0-57500 GCA_004027165.1 Ctenomys sociabilis | reverse complement strand
GAGGCCACTGTGTATTGACCAATAGAATAATTCACCAAGAAGAGAGGATCATTATCATATTTCCCTCAAAGAAAGAACAGGTTTTTGTTTTGTTCTGTTTTGTTTTATTTTGTGGTACCAGGGATCAAACTTGGAACCTTGCACTTGCTGGGAAAGTGCTTATGCCACTGAACTATATCCCCAACCCTGAGACCAGGTTTTATGTTTTCTTTTTTTGATCCAAAGGATTAAAGGAGAATGTCTTATTTGCAGGGAATGCTTATTTTCTACGTACAACAATTATCTGCATTTATTCATACACAACAATCTCTACCTTATCCAGGTAATGATGTAAAAAAAAATCAAGATTTTTCAAATACAACCATGTCATTGTCTTTGGGAACACTGTCATAACTCTCCAAACACAAATTCTTGCCTGGATTTCTTGTGAGCATTTCTTGTAGAACCCCTGGACACGATCTCCCATGTCCAGCAATAGCCCTGTCCTAAGTGAAGGCTGCTTTTGAACCAATGCATTGTTACCACATGCATTGAATTGTGTAGTGTCTATTGAATTGGGATGATTCGTGTTAGATTCAACTGTGTCCAGTTGTTCTCAATCACACATGATGTTTGTGTGATGTGGCTACTCTACTTCAGTATCATTTCTAATTTATGTTACTATCTTTTATTCTCTTAAAAAGTTAGAAGGAACAAAAGAGAGTTGGGGTGAGTTTTCTACTTCTAAAGTCATCACGAAGCCGGGCATGGTGGCGCACGTCTGCAATCCCAGCACTCGGGAGGCTGAGGCAGGAGGATTGTTGTGAGTTCGAGACCAGCCTGAGCTACAAAGTGAGCTTAAGGCCAGCCTGAACTGCATAGTGAGACCCTGTCTCAAAAAGACAAAAAAAAAAAAAATAAAGTCATCACCATTCTTATTGGGTTGAACTCTACCCTTATGACCTCATTTAATCTTTTTTTTTTTTTTTCGTGTATTTGGTACAGGGTCTTTCTACACAGATCAGATTCATTGTGATCCTTCTGTTTCAGCCTCTCCAGCACTGGGATTACCGGTATGTGCCACCACACCCCACTTACCTCATTTAATATTAATTGCCTCTTAAAAATTCTACTCTTGAACACAGTCACATGGAGGATAGGGAATGAACATATGAGTTTTGAAGGAACACAGTTGAATTCATCACAATCACTTATCCTCAAGCTATAGTGCTTAAGTGTCTTCTGATTTTCAGTTAAGAGCTATGTCCCCCCTCTATCAAACTAACTTATCCTCATATTCTCTGTAAATATTTGAAATAGACTATTTATCCAGTCTTATATCTGAATGGGGTGTGGTTTAGGGTATCCTCATGGATGCAAAACTTTCTGAATATTCAGCTTCTTTGTGTAAAATGGTCCAATACTGTGGTATAAATTGTGCACATTTTCCTGTGTACTTTCAATCATGCATAGGTTTTTCAGTAACACTTAATACAATATAAACAAAATATAAATAGCTGTTATATTGTATTACTTAGAAAATAACTATAAGAAAGATATGTGTACATGTTCAGCCCTGATGCATTTTTGGAAAGTTTTATATATTGCAGATTATTGCATCTTATGAGTAGAAGCCACTTGGGCATGGGGGGCCAACTGTGATTTCAGAAATGTTTTTCTAAAACATGAAATCCAGTTATTTTATTTCTTCAAAATGATTGTTACTTCTTATCTTTAAATCCTTGGGAGAAAGTAGTTGTACATAGTATTCATTTGAGCCAACCTTCTCAAAACATTTCCAGCCAGTATTGCAGCTTCCATTTCTTGGGCATGTATTGAGATGGGATACGCATATCTCCATATGAGTATATCTGGGGCAGACTAGAAAGACACAGGGAAAATAATGAATTTGGACAAGTAACTTCAAATGAATGTCAGTTACAGACATTTATGATAAGGCAAGGCTCAATATATTTTAAATTGCTGGTATGAATACCAAATATAACTTTTCTGGGGATAATTTTGCAATTTCAAGCTGTCTGATATTTTCAGTATCTTTGATCAAGAATTCACTTAGTAATTTTTGTCATTTGGTAAAATTATAAAACGATATATAAGCATAATTATCCATTGTAGCAACAACTTTTCAACATTCTGGAAATAATTCAAATGTGCATAAATATAGGGCTGATTAAATCAATTTTGGTGCATCTGTGCAATAATGTACCAAGTGGAAACAAAGAGGTTACTATTTTCTACAGTAGAATAATCTAAAGAATGTATTAATTTTAAAAATAAATGTGGAATAAAATATGCATATTATGCTTCCAGTTATCCAAATTTATGTACATATGGGTATGCTTGTGTGCTGGGTTATATGCATACATTTATTATTCATTTATATTTTTAATGTAAGAAAAAGCAAAAACAATAGTTACTATTGGATATGGGAATGAAGAGTTTGGAAAAGCAAGAGATTATAGTTGTACTATTCTGAATGCATCTTTGCATCATTTTTTATAGTGTAGACTTTGCAATGATCTCACTATTTCATATATTTACAAAATAAAGTTAAATAAAAGAAATTCTTTTAGGTACCAGAAATCAAACACAGGACTGTGCACTTGCCAGGGAGTCACTTATGCTGCTGAGCTATATCCTGGCCCTTAAAAGAAATTCTTGAGACTGAAAATGAAATCAAGTGAATGAGCCCATGTTTCAGTTAAGAGCATTGTCATACATGAGGAATTACTGCACAAGATTTTTAAACCTAATAATTTGCTGTTATGTTTTGTGTCTAGACATCTCCCCAAAGCCTCATGCAGTCATGTGCTGGCTTCTAGAGTTTTATGAACTTGTGTTTGAATGTTAGGATTATGGGTATGGGAGCTACTCCCCTGACACATACACAGGAAGCAAGAATGCAATACAAGGGAGGGAAGGAGGCTTGCTCTTGCTGGTTTTGCTCTTCTCTGCCTCCATGAACTGCTGCCCTCTGCCACATGCCACTCTGTCTGGAAGCCAGCTGAATATGGACTGAAACCTTCACAGTTCTGAGCAAAATAAACCTTTCCTTTCTTAATTTTGGGCATTAGGTATTTTGTCTTTTCAACAAGAAAAAAATAATAGAGACATTTGCCCATGCTGTCCTATTGGGATCTTCGGGAAGGACATAAGCAATGCAAAAGCAAATTACATTGGATTAATGTAATTTGGAAGTGTTGTTCTCGCTACGCAGTCATGAACATCATAACTGCATACATGTTACTTATGTGCTGTGCCATAAAGCAGATGATCACCTTGATATTGTTTGGGGCAAGACTTTTTAGTTACAAAATTAAAAGAATGAAGTAAAATTCCTATAGTCTTGAATATTAATCGGGGATATTTTGTGGATAGATTGTGTATTTTCACCAATGGAAATATGTTACTGTTCATTTTTATCCACTGGATGGGATATGAAAGTTTGGCCAACCACTGAGTAGACTTAGCTGTCTAGATTATGTTAATTAAATAACATATTTTTCACTACAAGAAGAAATTTTTGAGAAATATCTAGTTCAACTTATGTGTTAGAATCCTAAATAAATAAATGAATGAATAAATACACTACCTATACATGATAATCTTAAAATACCATGTCATATAAAGAATAGTATTAAGCATTCCTGCTTCGGTCATGTAAAAATTATTTTTATGAAAAACTTAGGAAAAATACCACTGGTTAGATTCAAGTATCAACAAAAATAAAAATTTCAATAATTGGGGACTCATTAAGTGTGATTAAGTAGTTGAGTTCATAGTGACATATAGAATAACTTTGTATTATGTTTGAAAACAAATTCACTAGAAGATAAAAATACAAAGACTATTTATCTTGCTTTTTTGGTAAAAATTTTATATTAGTATAAGCCTACAACAGATGAGTGCTATATTCCTTGCTTAAATTACTCTAGGTTATATTTCAAGAAGAAATAATTGAATGGGAAGGTAACTTACCCAATCCTCAGGACAGTTAGTATTGTCAGGGACAACAGTAGAAGTTTACCTTATTGAAATTAACACCTGGTTTGATGTATATTTGAGGAGAAACTAAGCATTTTTCTGTTATAATCAACACAATCCTTCTGATACTGGATCGTGAATTTTACCTATACTTTCTCTTGGTCTGTCCATGCAGCCCACTGACTCTTGGTTTGCTAGAATGTTTCAAAGATCATATAAACAATTTGTCCATGTATCATGGATTGTGTCTGGATACCCCCACAAAGCCTCATGCGGCCATGGGGTGGGGGCTTTTAGGAGACAGCTGTCTCATTTGTGATTAATTCATGGTCCAATACGGAGTGCTATACCCACCCTGGGGCAGGGAGCCTGCATGCAATGTAAGGAACAGGAAGAGTTTTGTCTCTCACTCTTTTTACAAAAATATTATTTATTTATTTATTTATTCTAGACAGAGTCTTGTTACACCGTATGGACTCACAGTGATCCTCCTGTCTCAGCCTTTTGAGCGTTTGTTGGAATTACTGGCATGCATCACCATGGTTGATTTCAGGGCCAGGATGGAGCTTGGGTTCTTGAGCTTGCCAGGCAGACACTTAGACTGCAAAGCTAGCTCCCCAGCCCTGACTCTCACTGTTGTTGCTTTTGTTGTCTTTTTCCACCATGAATGGTTGCCCCCTTGTCACGTGCTAACTCTGCTTAGGAGCCAGCCAATTATGGCTTGAAATCTCTATAAACTGTGATCCAAGTCAAATTTCTCCCTTTATCTTTGGGTGTTGGATATTTTGTCTCAGCAACAAAAAGAGTAACTAAGACACTGTGTTTACTAGCTTTTTGATAAGTGATACAATAAAATACAGAAGCAAACAGCTAGGTAGAATGTATGCCTGGGTGAAGAATGGGAGAAGTGTGGAGTTTCCATGCCCTCTATAGGGGTACTACCCCCTAGGAGTTCCTACTTGTTAAGCTGTCCAGAGACTCTGGACACCCCCAAATTTAGTGATTCTAATGTAGTCTACATCACAAGAAACCAATATGGTCATGCATCTTTTTTATTTTTATTTTATTTTATTTTTTTTTTGCAGTATTGGGATTAAACTATCTCACCGGCCCTCATGCATCATTGATAATAGGAATATATCCTGAGAAATGTGCCAGGTGTCCCATCATTGTTAAAATACCACAGAGTGAACTTATACAACCTAAAGGTTGTATAAATAGCCCACCATCTACCAGGCTATTGAATATACTATGCTTCTCCCAGGCTAAAAAGCTTTTTGTATTATGTTTGAGTCATGTTACTAGATATGGTTGGTAATCTGTGTCATCCTGGATATGTCAACTTCACTGGATGAAGAAGGCCTGGGAAAAGCACATTCCTTAGTGTGTCTGGTGGGTCATGGGGCCAGAGCCTTAGCCACATCTTCTTTGGCTGACTTCTTGCTGTTATTCGCTTGCTGTGCTCTCCAGCCATGAGCTATATAGCTTGCTCTGTCGTGTCCATCTGCCACTGCATCCTGCCTTAGAGCAGGTGGACAGTGAAATGGTTTCTTTCAAACATGAGCTGAGATGACATTTTCCTTTAAATTGTTTTAGGGAGTATGTTCAGCCATAGAAAGCTGACAAATATACAGTTGTGGCAGTACAGTAAGTCGCTGAGTATCTAGGGATAGCTATATTTTTAAAATGTACAGTAAAAACAAAGTATGGGGATTAAAAATACATCACGTGCAGCACTTACCATGAAAGGAGGTTGCAAGATTGGAAGGTGCTCTGAATGAATGAATGGTGAGTGTGTAATATATAGGATATTCCCGGGCACTGCCATAGACTACACTATATGCTGAGGTTACACTAAGTGTAGAAAAGTTTCTTTTCCTCTATAATAAGTTAAACTTACTTTAGTATAATTTTTTGGCTAATTTTAAGAACTTTTTGACTCTTGGAATGGCTCTTGGTTTCTGTTAAAGTGAAAATTTCCTTACATATTTTGCTTCCTTTTTTTCCCTCCTACATCTTCCTTTTCTCTTACTCCTTCTTTAGCTTTGCACTTCTATTCTGCTTATCATTTTATGTTTGGGTCTTTTGTAATTTTTTTATCTTTGGGAAAATTCTTTGCAGTCATGAATAAAGCCCTGAGTGTTTTCTTCCACATATAATTACTATACTCTTTAATATCATTTCAAACCTAAGCCATATTCTTGATGTAATCAGAATTTTATAATAATTTCAGAGCTACATGTTTCTTTTCAGTATCTCCTTTAATTGCAGTGTAGCTTGGGCAAAGTCCTATTGTGTCAGTGGAGCTCTAGAGCTGTTCTAATGCTTTGATGCTTAGAACAAAAAGGTATTTATTTTTTTCTTTTCTTTTTTCCATAATTTTATTGAATAACAAATAGCAATGAGATTCAAATAAAATTATTAGAACAGATTCAATAATTAATACATTGCATATTGTTTTCTTAGTGGTCATTTGTTGTACAAGGTGCAGACATGATATTCTATTGACAAACCCTGTTAGAGAAGATGCCTCTATTCATCTAATTAAGAGAATGTAGCTATATACCTATCTTTTATTTTTTAAGCTGAATTATAGTACAGTTTTAATAATTAATACTTTTTACATTGTTATCTTCCTACGGGCCATCCATAGTACAAGAAGCAGACAGGATATCTTGCCCAAACACTATTAGTACAAATCTTTCTTCTCAGAGACTTACACAAAAGTATCCTCATATTTATCTTAACTGATATATATACAAATTCAGAATGTTCCTTCAGTTGTATGCCCTTCTTTTTGTTTAGTCCTGTCAGAGATAGGTATTCTATTGTCATTCAGTTATTATAGGTGCTTGAATTCAGTGAAACACTCCATCACAGTGCAGCAGTGTACAATAGTAGTGGGTTATCCAAAGAAGTTGTTGACTAGAGCCATTTACAACTCAGCATATTAAGGCTTTCCTTTATAATACCTCATTTATACACTTTTCTGCTGGATGGTTAAGTCCGAAAGCAAGACCTATCTAACAAAAAATGTAACTTTTGTATCTGATGAGGTCAGTGCAGTCTCCTCAGGGTTTATCCTGTAACCCTGTACCTCACTCTGTAGATCCTTTGTCTGTGTCATCCATGTGGATGAGTCACGGCCAATGCTTGACCAGTTTGCTCTCTGTGAGAGCCTGAGAGAAAGTTTTCTCTCTCCCCAGGCACACTTTAGAACTTCAATCTCTTTCCTCTGTGGCTCCATAATCTCCTTGATCAGAAAGTGTGGTGCACAACTAAGTTCCATGCCGTTACAGTACAGGTTGTCCTATGTCCCGGGTCTTCACTGACCTTGAAAGGCTAGGACCAAAATGTTGGCTGACCTTGCAGCCCTTCCATTTCTCCAATTTTTGATTCGCAAACTTAGGTTGTTAACCATCCAGAAGAGAATCTGATTATTACTCTGAGACATACGCAGTTCAGTTTATCCTATCTGTCTAAATATCAAACATCTTAGGCATTACGTGGAACAGATATTTTCCATCAAGTATTGATGTATTGAGTTTTAAGTTCTTACAGAATATGAAGGAAAAAAATTTTTGAAAATGTGCTATGCACATATTATTACACAGAAATTTAGAAATCTAACCATATACAGACTTGTAGCAGAATAGTCTTGTAACACTTTTTTTCCTGTGTCTTTTTCTTTTTCATTTATTACACCCTTCCAAAACAAAAAAACCCCAAACTTTTACTTGTGAGACGTTATGGTAATAATTGTTATGTCGTCATAGAAAGTATGTATTTAGTAGACCAGAATGGCAGGCATTCTAAGGGTGACCCTTCTACTACACATTGCTATCTTCACTGCACTTGCTTGGTTCACAGGTATCAGCATATACACATAGTCGGGTTGAGAATCCTACCATTTAACTGCTACTTTCAAAAGCCTACTGATGTTTCTCGGGATCTTTGTCTTGCCCATCTTGTATGTATAAATGTATGGCTTTGTCCCTGTACTGTTTCTCAGCTTTTCTCCTTACCATGTCCTCATTGTCCAATCCTCAAATTTTGCTTTCCTTTTAGTTGTGTTATACCTTTCTATTTGTATTTCTTCTTTTGATTTCTCATACTAGAGAGACTATACTATATTTGCACATGTGGTTCTGGTTTATTTCACTTATGAGTATATGTTCAAGTTGCATCCATTTCAGTATAAATGCTTCAAGTTTATTATTCTTTATAGGTGAGTAATACTCCATTATATAGAAATACCACATCTTTTTCAACAATTCCTCATGTGACGGACATCTTGGTTGTTTCCAAGATTTTGCTATCACAAATTGTGCTGCTATAAATGTAGGTACACATATATCACTATGATATGATGTTTTCAGTTCCTCTGGGAAAATTCCCAGTAGGGTTATAGCTGGCTTGAATGGGATTTCCGGTCCTAGTTTTGTGAGAAGTCTCTACATAGATCTCCACAATGGTTGCACCAGTCTACATTCCCAACAGCATTGGAGAAATGTTCCCTTTTCCCAAATACTCTCCAACATTTGTTGTTGGTTGATTTCTTCATGATAGCCATTCTTTCTGGAGTGAGGTGGTACCTCAGTGTTGTTTTAGCTTGCATTTCATGGATGGCTAGTGATGTGGAGCATTTTTTCATATATTTATTCGCCTCTTTAATTTCGTCCTCTGAAGAGTGTGGATTCATCTCAGATTCCATTTTTCTGGATTGGGTCTTTAAATTTGAGAGCCATAATAGAAGACACAGAAGAAATGGACAGATGCCTCGAAAGATACAAATTATCCAAACTGAATCAAGAAGATATAACAACTCTCAATAACCCAATAACAGTCAGTGAAATATGAAATATAGTAAAAAGCCTGCTGACAAAGAAAAGTCCAAGTTCTGATGGATTCACAGCTGAATTCTACAAGAAATTTATGGAAGATACAATCACTACACTCCTCAAGTTCTTCGATTAAATTGAAAAGGAAGTAGTTCTCCCCAAATCATTCCTAGAGTCAAGTATTACACTGATTCCAAAATCAGGGAAAGATGCAACTTAAAAAGAGAACTATAGGTCAATCTCCCTCATGAACATAGATGCAAAAATCTTCAATAAAATCTTATCAAATAGAATATAGCAAATCATCAAGAAGATCATACATCATGATCAGTAGGATTCATCCCAGGATGCAAGGATGGTTCAGTATTCAAAAATCTGTAAATGTAGTACATTTATAGATTTATTAACAGACTGAAATCTAAAAACCACATGATCATCTCAATTGACGTAGAAAAGGCTTTTGACAAAGTCCAACACTCATTCACGTTCAAAGTCCTACAGAAAATTGGAATAGAAGGTCTATACTTAGTTTGATAAAAGCCATCTATGACAACCCAATGACTAATATAATTCTAAATAGGGAAAAACTAAAATCTTTTACTCTTAAATCTTGTACAAGACAAGGATGTCCTCTATCACCCCTCCTATTCAGTATAGTTTTTGAATCATTATCTATAGCCATAAGACAAGAGGGAGAAATAAAAGGAATAAGAATAGGTAAAGAAGAAGTTAAATTATCACTATTTGCAGATGACATGATACTTGACTTGGAAGACCCAAAAAACTCCACCAAGAAGCTACTAGAATTGATACACAAATTCAGTAGCATAGCAGGATATAAAGCCAATACTCAAAAGTCAATAGCATTTCTCTACACAGATAACAAACACACTGAGAGGAAAACTACAGAAACAATACCTTTTACAAAAAGATATTGAGAGAAAGAAACTAAACCTTAGTTTCAGAGTGATCACAAGAAAAGGAAGGTGTTCAGGAGAAGAATAAACAATAAGCAAAAATTTGAGAAGTATCTTTATTCTCCAAGCAGTGCTTCTCCATTTACTCAACATAGAAATTCAGAAGCATATCTTGAAAGAAAATTTAGGCTATCATGAGTTTTTATTGCTTCTGCAGTATGCTGGAACAGAGTGCTCACTGATATGCCTAAAAATGATGGAGCCTTCATGGTGTTGGATTATAAATGGCTTCCATTTGTAATCTGCACCCTTGCCCCCAAGAAAACCTGTTATGTTCTTAGAAGTTTTGTAACTTGGCATTGATTTTGTCTCCTTTTGATGAAAGGCCTTTCAGGTATCCCTGTACAGGACAGGAGGAGTCACCAATACCGAAGATTTGGTTTGACAAGTAGTTTTTCTTCATAGTCAACTGATTTAGCAACTGCAAAAATGTTGTGGCTGCCTTAACATCAGCGTTTTCAGAGTAACTATTCATTTCCTTTTGTTTTTCCTGTATTTTAGAGAAGGGTATACAGGATATTCAGGGACTCACTACTAGATTGGACTCGTAGTGACCTGCCTGTTTACAGCCTCCCAAGAGCTTCAATTACAGTTGGGCACCACCACACCCAGTCTCAATTGCTGTCTCAGCTTGCCCTGGGGGCGGGGCTGGCACGGTGCGCTGGGGATCGAACTCCTAGCCCCTGCACCTGCTTACAGGCACTTTAATTTGCTGAGCTATTTATCTGGCCCTACTATTCATTTTCACATGTACAAGAAATGACCCTTGAGTCATTTAAGCCACTCAACTGATAGCAAGTCCAACACTACAATGAATACAGCCTTTTATTTCAATAATATGATTAAACTATTTATTCAGCCATAATTCTTATGCTGTTAAAAGAGGTACACTTTGCTGTCTGGTCTGCAATTAAGAGTGATAGAAAATTTTTCCCAAATTTTATGTAGAGCCTTCCTGAATTTGTGTTAGTCTTGCTGTTTTCAATAAGTAGACAGATTCTTACTTCCATGTCTATATTCTTATTTTTCACAATCACAGTCACAAATGTCTGTGCCTGACTGTAAAGCAGCAATAAGTAACTTTATATTTGAGTTACTTACGGTGGTCTCTTACTGGCAACTTTAGCAGCGGATTTTGTATAATTAATGACAATAATTAATGAAGTTTGAATGTGGCAAAAGTTTGCTATCTGCCATAGTGTTTTGAATGCTTTACTCTCAGTGAGCCAAATAATTGTTTTCTTAAAAGTAGCATCTACAGCATATTTACAGAAATAGAGGTAGACATCAACTGTAGTACTTACAAAGCATTAAGTGAGAAAGATGGCTTTAATTTGAGTCAACTAAAGGTTCTTTGAAGACATTGATTATTACATTTTTTTTATCCCTCTAGGCAATGAACTTATAGGTAACACCAAGCGAGATGAATTTCAGGTCTATAATGTACCAACATAACTATGTACTTGCTTGTTCTATCAATGAACTGTGATCAAATTGAGAGAAACATCTCAGAGTTCAAAATAGGTTTTTATAACAAATGTCTTACTTTATTTGCAATTCTACTGTACAAAATCAGTAACAGAAAATATGCCTCTCCATATTTTCCACCATTTGATGCACAAAGGCTATTTTTGATGGAATTGCTTTAATGACAATTTTCTTGTAAGGCATGCAACTGATGCAAGGACTTGGAGCTGTGAAACTTGCTGTGGGATTCTGAATGTCACTTATTAAATTCTGGCGACACAGAGCCTGTTGCATCTTCTCTGGGCTATAGTTTACTCTAAGAGGGCACCTGAGATCTTGGTTGTCTATTTTTATGCAATAATGAGAGAATTACAGGCAGGAAAACTGGAGAGGAAAACTTTGCTCCTTGCGACTCAGCAGATTCTTATATATACTATAAATAAAAGAGAATCGCTTAGACATTGAACATTCTTATCCCACAGTCTGGATCTTTATAACAATGACTGTATTTTCTTTGATGTAAGTATTGTCTATAACATAAATATAATAAGTCCTTTGTATTTCTGTGGGGTTTAGATGTTTTCCTAATTAACTCTCATGCATCTCTGTGAGGAAACTGAAGAACCTACTGTTTTTCTTTTTTTCCTTTTTTCTTTAGTATTTTAGGGAAGAGTCTACAGGGTGTTCAGGGTCTCACTACTAGATCAGACTCATAGTGATTGTCCTGTTACAGCCTCCTAAGAGCTGGGATTATTGGTGTGCACCAATACGCCCAGTCTCTATCACCCTCTCAGCATGCCCTGGAGTTGGGGCCAGCAAGGCAGGCCTGGGGATTGAATTCCTGCCCCTGAGCCTGCTTTTAGGTGCTTTATTTAATCTGCTGAGCTATTTGGCTGGCCCTTGTTTTTCTATTCTGGATGTAAGAAATCTGAAGCTTAGAAATGCTCATGGCTTGCTTAGGAATCAATACTCAACCAATAAACATAAATGAGAATATAATAAATGAAATCAAGAATAGAATAATATACAACTTTCCACATAAGGAACTATTTAGGAAGAACTAAAGCTTGCTAACTAAAGTTGCAAATCAGTTTACCTTGATATTAGGGACATAATCTGTGCTCTCTGGGAAGGTCTGATGCAGTCATATGGTCCTTAAAAGTGAATGAAGGAGCTGGGAGAGCCAATGACAGGGAGCTGTGACATAAAACTTGCCAGTCATTGTTGGCATGGAGGAGGAAAATGGGTCGCAAGCCCAAGAGTGCAGGGGGCCTTTAGAAGCTGAACTGGGGAGGTAGACCTATTTCAGGTTTGTGACTCACAGAACTGTAAAATGATAAACCTGTGTTGTTCTTAAGCCACCAAGTTTTGATAAGAAAGATGTGAGAAGTTAAGGCAAATGCCTCAAGTTCTTCCAATCACCTATCAAGTCTGGAGGGTAAATGGTGTGCCATAACACTATCCTCTGACCTCAGAACACGCTTGAGATGATTGACATGGTTGATTCGGGGAATGGTGGCGTGCACCTGTAATTCCAGCAGTTGGGAGGCTGGAAACAGGAGGATTACTGCAAGTCTGATCTGTGTAGTGAGACCCTGTGAGCCCTGTACTGGGTAGATTAAAAAAAAATGTCTGGTGAGTAAAACAGAATCTAGGCTAATTGCAGAAAATGGGGCTTAACTGCTAATGTGAACACTTCCATTGTTTAAAAAATTCATTTAAAATTGTCAAATGATAATTAGATGTAGTCATGAGATGCAAAGTAATTCTGATATAGTGTGCTTTTTTAAGGGAAGAGACTAGAGTTATATAATTTCAGGGTACTTTTTAGCCACAAAACCTTGAAGTGAACATAATCTCTCAAGCTGGGATTTTTCTTTGTTTTCTTTTAGTTTGTTTGTTTTTGGTGGAACTGGGGATTGAACTCAGACCCTTGCACTTGCCAGGGAAGCACTTATTCCACTGAGCCATTCTTCATATAGTTTTAAATAAATATTTATTAGTGATTTCAAGATAATATTATACACTTTCACAGTATATATCATGAAATTTTTATTGTACTGCTAGGGAACACTTTTTGATGCATTGCTTTGAAAATCATTAGAGAAATAAAATTGTAATTTTATCTACATTTTCATTAAGCTAATAGCGCTTTGATACTCATTTTCTACTGATTTAGATTTTTGTTATTAAGTCCATAACTGCCTTGCTAATGAGATTTTCAACTGTTCAAGTTTGTTTTAAAATTTTCAAACTCTAGCAGCTGGAGAGAGAGCTCAGAGGACTCAGCACCTGCTCGGTCAGGCTTAGGCCAGGGCAGGGACTGTGGCTCCATCCCCAGCACCTCAGGCTGCATCCACCCTGCCCTCAGGGCAGGCTGAACCAGCCACAGAGTCCAGGCATAGGAATGCTCACCTGTAATCCCAGCACTGGGGAAGCTGAAAGCAGGACGATCACCGTGAGTCCAAGTTGTACAGTGAGACTCTGTAACAAACAAATATGTTAAAAATAAAATAAAAATAATGAAATAAAATTTTCAAACTCTAACTTCAGAAAGTCATCAAGGAAAGCCTATGGTGGGTTGTCATGCCAAGATCTTGTTTGTCCTTTAAGGAAAACTTTACTTGATAGATGCAAGTTTTGCTGAATTGCATTTATATGCTGTTACTGTGTGCACCAGATGCTGTAGTTATTAAGAGTACCTTATGAGGAGTTCATGAGTCTAAGAGATTTGTCACTTCACACTTGGTTCTCACAGTTCAGTATCAAATTCTATTCAATATTTAAAACAAATAATGTGTGTTAAGTTTGTAGACATAACTACCTTTTGTCCCTTGATGTTTGCAAAGGATGTATTTTCTAAATATTTTCTTTTTCTTCTTTACATAATATTCTAATATTTTATATTTTACACCTTTATATTTGAACTGTGTAGTTCTTATTTAGTTTTGCAAATAACATATTGATATATTTGAATTTTTCTTTTCAAATCCAGTCTATCAAAAACTGCCTTCTTGAAAACTTCTATTAAATGTAATATAATTAATGTTAGGCCCAATATAAGTCTACCATCTTACCATTTACTTTCTTGTTGTCCAATAAACTTTGTTTAATTTCCATTTCATTTTGATATTACTGTTATGCACTCAAAATATATAAGGTAAAGGAAATAATTATAACTTAATACAGCAGATTTTCTTTTCAATATCTGAGGAAAGAAAGCAGAACAGTCACTTATACTAATGGTTTTGTTCCTCCTTCCATAGATCGTGAACCCCCGTGCAGTAACCGTTTTACTTGCCTATGGGCCTTCATTTCCTATCAGGGTTGGTAGGATTCATTTTAGAAGTTTCTGAAACATCTGTTTTAGAGTTTTTAATCTTCCAGGTGTTCTTTTCAAATAGGTTTAATTACCATCTCCTCTTACTTAGTGAGAATTGTCAGTGGATTTGAGAGAATGACTATGAAAATAAGGACTTTCTTAGTATCGTCTCTCATTCTCTTTGGATTCCTATTAATTTTTCAGCTGCCCTGAGAACCCTATATTCTGACTTTTAACTCATGAGATAAAGAATGCTGTTGCTGTTCCTTTCTTTTATTTATTTATTTATTTATTTATTTATTTATTTATTTATTTATTTATTTATTTTATTGAAATACAAATGTCAATCAGACAGTTTCAAGACACCTTAACCATACAGATTCAGTAAATTAATACATTGCAAACTGTTTTCATAACGTTTTGGTATTGTACAAGGTGCATACATGATATTATATTTACAGATATTATTTTAGCAGATATCTCTTATCAGTCAATTAAGAGTGTAGCTGCTTACTTATCTTATTTTTTTATGCCTGAATTATATCAAAAATTCAATAATTATTTTCCTAGTGGATGACCATAGTACTAGAAGCCGACATAATATCCTGTCCAACCACCATTAGTGCAGATCTTGCCTCTCGTAGAATTATGTAGAAGCACAGCGTTATCTATCCCAACTGTACTGCCTATACACACATGTTGCTGTTTCAAATATAAGTGAACACTCTCAGATACAATTTTATAGTATCACTTTTAGTTTCTGCCTACTTTTAAAGATAAGAGCTTTTAAAAGCATATACATGCAACCAAGCCTCTGTTTTCAATGATCCTATGTTACCAAATTATTCTATGCATTAAAATTTGTTTCTGACTCCAGCGTCCCTCCTGGGTGACTTCCTAGTCCTTAGTGACCAGGTACCCAGTGGCTGAAATGTGAGTAGTCTAACATGCATGTTCTCTACTGAGTCAAAAGCTCTGAGGCCTCAGCTCCCCTGCAGGTTTTACCAGAAGATGAGGACAGTGGCAGGCAGGACAGCTTTGTAGAGCTTAGGCTTTGGGTCTAGCAGACAGGATTGGAATCCCAACTTCATCACCTGCCAGCAGGCACTACCCGCAAGTCACTTAACTCTTCTAGGCTTATTTTCTCTTTTGTAAACTAAAAAATAAGAACTTATTGGTGAATGTTTTATTTTTGGACTCAGTCATTGTGAATGCAAATAGTTTGAAGATGTACTACAATGTATATTGAGTATTTACATGTTTTCCTTAGGAACAATGAATGATCAAGTCTTCATTAATTCAGCATACACAGTGACTTTATAGAATATGTCTAGTGGAAATATTGAGCATTGATTGTATAGCTAAATTTAATATAGGGTATTGACAAGTTGTTAATAGTAAGCAGACCCCTCTGCCATCAACAGAGAAGAAATTCTCTCATTGCTTCCTCTCACTTATGTTAGGCTTTCTGGAAGTCCTGAATTCTATTTTTCTATGTATTTTTTTGTCTTTGTATTTGATGGCAACACACTCTTTCAACTCAGTAGAAATAAGCTATTAGTGTCCATAAAGAAAGAAGGAGTAACATGTTAGGGCACTTGCACTCTGGGCTGTTTAGGCAGAAGAGGGGATAATTCAAAGATGCAAAGGAAAGTTCTTGGCTTACTTATTGATTTAATTTTCTGTTCCTCTTGGGATTGAATCCAAAGCTATTTAGCTACATCCTAAGTCTTTCTGAAAAAAAAAAATCTTACTTTTTAATTTTTTCTTTCTTTTTTTTTTAAAATTAATATAGGATCTTACTAAATTGCCCAAACCGGGCTAGAACTTGCAATTCTCCTGCCTCAGCTTCTCAGCACTGTAGAATTACAAGTATGTGACATTATTCTTATTTCCCATCCTGGCAGTAGTGGGGCTGGGTGGAAACTTTACATGGTACAGACAGTGAGAGGCCTTGGGTTACCGACAACATGTGGATCTTAAGGGATCAAAAAATAGGGCTGGGAAGATAGCTCAGTGGTCTAAGTACCTAACTGGAAAGTACAAGGACCCGGGCTCCACCTCGGGTACCACATGCCCTGCCAGCCCTGCGCTGAACCATCCACCAAAACTAGACGGGGAGGCACTGGGGGAGGGGGGGGGGCTGACAGGAGGATCACTATGAGTCCGAGCAGTGTAGCAAGACCCTGTACCAAATACATAAACAGATTTTTAAAAAATATATGTGAACAAAAAATGAAAGGATAAAAGGTACAGAATATCCATATTGAGAAATAAAGCTTGAATGCCCACTTACTGAGTATGTGAAAGAATGGGTTAGTAAATAAACAGTTCAAAAGATAATCCTTATATAACTCTTAAAGGGAAAAAAAGTATAAGAGTAGTTAGTTAACACTCCACCTTTAAACTACCTTTGTAAGACAAACATACTAGCATTTCAGCCTTTCTGTAAGGCAGGAAAATATTGTATGTCTTATAACAATCTGTATTGAATAATATTCTATATCCTTCAGCTAAGCAAAACCTTAAAAATGCATTTTATGTTTTAATTTCAATACAATAAATAATTATTATTACTATTTTAGGTCTGAGACTTGTTAAATGTCAGGTATATGGGAAATCTCTTAATAAATCAAGAATGTAGGTATAGGGTTAACATCTTTTTAAAATTATTAATTATTTAAGTTGTTTATTTACTTGGTACAGGGACTCACTACGCAGTTCAGACTTGCTGTGATCCTCCTGTCTCAGCCTATTACAGGTGTGCACCACCACACTTGGTTTTGAGGTCCACATGGTGTGCCCAGTGTTCAGAGGCCAGCACAGCGTGTGACGCTGGGGATCGAGCTCAGGTCCTTAAGCTTGCGAGGTAAGCACTTAGGCCACTGAGCTATGGCCACTGAGCTATCTCCCCAGCCCAGGACTGAGTCTAACCTTTATAGCTCTTCTATTTCATTACTTATGTGCATTACTACTTTTGATAGAGTAGTAACTTCTGTATAGAAGTGATGTTAGCATGTTGTATTTTATCCTTTTCTCAAAAGAAGTGAAATGTTGGGCCCAGAGAGATAGCTCAGTAGAATAAGCACTTGTCTGGCAAGTGTGGGGTCCTGAGTTCAATTCCCGGTAACAACAACCAAAAAAAAGTGAAATGTTTAAAGGACTTCAGGGGCTGTTCAGCTGTAAATTAATAAACATGGTCTCAAATCCACATGTAGTTTTTAATGCCCAGAAACAATTCTTCCCAAAGCAAATAGATACTACATCTCTGTTATAGCCTAACTAACTCCATCTTGACCCCTCAGTCACTATTTTGTTTCCTCTTTGTTGCTTTGTTCTAACTTGTTCTAGTACTCCACCCTCAGAGCCCCGAGTTCCAGGAAAACTAGCTAATTGATCTCAAACCGCAGGTCCAACTGCTGTTAAAATTAGTTTATCAACCCCAAACTGCCGGTCCTATTGCTGTTGGTGCAAAAAGATGGAAATTAGCTGCCCAAATAACCGTTACAAAAGGCGCTAACCAATTATTTTAAAAGTTACCCCAAAGTAACCAATGCGATCTGCTTCTGTACAAAGCCTGCCTCATTCCCCCTTCCCCTCCCTGGTTTGTGGTTTTGAAGCTTAAATACTGCTCCTTGTAATGGCCAGCGCGCCTCTTTGCCTTTCTGCATAGAGACCGCCGCCGCAGGGTACCTGCTAAAATAAAGCGCTTCCTTGATTTTTGGACTTGTCCCATTGTCATTTGATTTTTGAGTTACAATGATCTCTAGAAACTGGGCTTATCTCTGTCTGTATAGGAAGATGATAGCAAAAAAATTCTCTTTCAAAGCAGAACTGTTTTTGGATATGTCGATTTAAGTATTTACATAGGTTTCCTACAGCATGAGAGCTTCAGGACAGAAAAGGAGTGAAAGAAAGACTTAGAAAAGACTCTCTTTTTGTCTTTGTCTCTTTTTTTAGAAAGAGAAGAAAACAGGTCTTCTACTACAGAAACAGCAACTTGCAGAGGTAGCAAAATAATACACTATCTAGTGTTTTTATTTTTGTAAATATCCTCATTCAATAGAAGCTCTCTAGCATAGTTAGGTCATTGATGGTGTTCCTTTGTGCTGATGGCATTATTTTTAAAGATGACTGATGATTATAGAGTTAATTGAAGTAAATATTGGTTTAATACCTAGGCTTCGGAACAACTTAATGGGAACAATTTCTGTTAAGTACAAAAAGCAAAAATGCTTTAGCAAGAGGATGAAAATGAAGTACTAATAAATCTGAGGTTGCTTGAGGGGAACCTTTTGAGATAACAACTTTGTGCTGCATGGCTAGGACTTTATAGCCATTCCACTGCAGGTTGAAAACACATTTCCTGTAGCATTTGCAATACAATACTGTGAAACTTGTTTGGAATGGGAGAAAATAAAGAACGGAATTGTAAGTTAGAGGCTAAACTCCTTTCAAAGGTCTTTGAACTTTTCCCTCTCCTTTTACACTTGAGGAAATGTAGCCTCTGCAGGCGAAGAAGATGAGGCAAACCATCTGATGTCACCAACCAGCTCCAGGTAGCCAAGCCTTCATCGCTAATTCACTCAGAATCTCTGACAAGGGCTTACACTGAAGAAGGGCAACAACCAAGGTCTATGCAGATGGCAAGCACTGAGTAGAGGGGTTTTTGGAAGTGTTGTTCTTCCCATTTCTAAAACTAACTTTGAATAGGCCAGAAATGAGTGGTTACTGTTGTAACTCAAAAGTCAAATGACAATGGGACAAGTCCAAAAGGTCAAAGAAGCGCTTTATTTTAGCAGGTACTCTGCAGCAGTCTCTATGCAGAAGTGCAGAGAGGCACCCCAGGGCCGTTACAAGGAGCAGTATGTAAGCTTCAAAACCACAAACCAGGGAGGGGAAGGGGGAATGAGGCAAGCTTTGTACAGAAGCAGATCGCATTGGTTAACTTTGGGGTAACTTTTAAAATGATTGGTTAGCGCCTTTTGTAACGGTTATTTGGGCAGGTAATTTCTATCTTCTGGCACAAACAGCATTTGGACCTGCGGTTTGGGGTTTATTAGCTAGTTTTCCTGAAACTCGGGGCCCTGAGGGTGGAGTACTGGAACAAGTTAGAACAAAACAACAAGGAGGGAAGAAAATGGTGCTGAGGGGTCAAGATGGAGTCAGTTAGACTATAACAGTTACCTTTGTTGTTTGAATCACAAGACATTTTCACTTGGGTTTTCTTTCATTTTTATGAACTCGCTACTTTCTTAGGGGTTTCTCACAAATCAAAGATCTCACATCCAAAGCTTAGAGGTAGAATGCACTCACATACAATAATACCAATGATTGCAAGTACTAAATATAATGGTACCAACTTGTTATTTGCTATTATTTTATCGCTTTGATTCTTAGGTTCATTTTACTAGTATTTAAAATCTTAGCATTCCAGCTCTTCTTACTACTCTTAATATTGATTTCTAATTTATGTTCACTTGATTTTCTACTTATATACACCTATAAATATCTTCATAAACATATATAAAATAAATATATGCTTATGCATTATATTCTACTTTTGTTAAAATCATCCCAATATCATTTCGTATTACATATAAACATATGCAGTCATAAATTATGTGAGTTCCTATTTTACTTTTGTTTGTATTTTAAGCATCTAAAATTCACTCTGAGGAATAGAAACATATTTAGCATGTGTGTCGATATCCACAAATATTTTGTAAAATAGATATTTTACATATATATGTGGTACATTTGGGATGGTGATCTCCTTCAATGTGTCTGTTGATTTAGGGGTTAATCTTATTTGGATGTTCCCCTGCAGACATACCTGGATATAATTTGTAAATCTTAACACCTGGTGACAGCTCAGTTTACTCCGAAATAGTCACAATGAATGCGTTTTTCCCATTGTATATCTCAAAAATATAGATATTTCAAGTCCTATATAAACTCTATGTGTTTTACATGCACAGGTCTCAAAAATAGTAAAGCACATGATTATATTAGGAAACAACTAGCTTTCATGAACTATAATGTATTTATTTTTCCTTAGAGATTTTTCCCTTCTCCATGTCTTGATTCATATTAAAATAATTACATTCATTTTTCTCAGCATAAATTATTTCTCTGGAGAGTCAGTATTAAATGCATTATTCACTTAAACTTCAAATTTGTCAGTTAAATCTTGTTTTGTTTACCTTACCTTTGCAGGTCAGTGAAGTGCCATGCATGGAAACAGATCCACAAAGGCACACAGAGACACTGTTGTGATCTCTTCTCTATAAGTATTTTATTTATTTATGGTATAATCAGGGATAAATGAAATAGAAGAAAAATGAAAATTTTGTCCCTTGTATTAATGCAAATATTTAGACATCTTACTTCAATGTCTTTATGTCCAAATTTATCTTTCAGAACAAGAAAATATGAAGAAATATTCTATTTACATAAAAATCTTAACTGTATCCCTCAAAATGGGTCAAAAGTGGAAAAAATCACAATGATGGAAGGATAAAACATTAAATAACTCATTACTAAATAAGTGAAAACTGAAGTCTTCAGTGATCTGGTTAGTTAGCTGTAGATGATTAAAATTAGTAAAGAATGGACTTTAAAGTCATTACAGAGTGTTATTTTCCCGGTATAATTGAATATAGGTGATCACAACATGAAAGTGAGGTCAGTAATATCAGATTATGCGTGTATATGTATAAATGAACTGCGCATCCTCATTTCATCCCTCTACTCTGATGAATTGTGCCATTTTTCATGCCAATTATTAGCACAATGAGAAGCAGTACAGTAAGAATATTCTGACATGTTTGTATTCTTATATAATTGATAATATTAACTCCCTAACAATACAAAAATCGATGACACTGGACTCAGGTACACTCAGTATGGAGAAATGATGTTCTAAGTGGTGAGATTTTAAATACCTGGTGAAAACAAGTGTTAGAGTCAGTATTTAAAGCCTATAATTTTAGCCTCCCAAAAAGCAATAAAACTGAAGATGGGAAACATGACTGAAAGATTAGGGAAAGTAAAACATATGCCCTTTGGTGGCAAATCTTTTATCCTCAACTTAAAACTTTTTCAGGTATGTCCTGTGTCTGGACTACCTCATTATGTACCTCTGATCGGTTGCTTAAGAAGTGTGTATATGAGTTAATTTCAGTGTCATCCTGGATGAAGCGCACCAGTGGGCCACTGGAAAAATGGAGCACAGAGGTCGGTGTGTCGGAATGATTTATTTACTGAGAGGAAGAAACTTCTCTGGATGTGGGTGGCAGCGACAGCAGATTTATGTTTGGATGGAGTAAAAATGGAAACAAGGATCTACTTAGACTTTATGTCTTCCTTTTCTCCTTATTCAGAGGAGCTGTACTCTTCACCAGTGCCTTCGGCATTTGTCCGTGCTTCCAGAGCCTACAGTTCATCCTTCCAGTGCAGGCTCCTGGACTTTCTCATGTGGATTCTCACAACCTCCAGGCCTTTCTTTCTGACTGGCTCTCCAGTGGACAGAAAACTCTGCATTCTTCTGCCTCTGACTCATAGGTGGCCACGGTAAGCCTGGTTTGTAAATTCTCCATACATTTCCATACAGTATGAACTCTGGCCCTCTAGGGAACCCTAGTCAATACAACACAAAATCACCTGCATGTGTATCTGATATGTGTTCACATGCAGATGACCTCTTTTTGTTTCCCAGAACCAGGGATTGAACTCAGGCCCTTGCACTTGCCAGGGAAGTGCTTATTCTACTGAGCCATCACCCCAGCCTCCAGACTATTTCTTAAAACCTAGTCATTGGTCTATACTATGAAGAAGGGATCTGCCTGTGCTTTATGCTCAGAGCCTAGGAGATTTCTCAAGCATCAAAGATATTGATGTTAAAAAGCATGGATGAATATTTCTGGAGTTTAATGAAATTAAATTATAATGACAGGGTAAACAGTAGAAAGAAAAATGCATTATATAGTAATATAATGATATTTTTATTTGTCTTTAGTGAAACATTTTTAAAGTGAATTTACTTTGTTTTGAGGCATAATTATTTGTAAAGTTCCATAGCAGTAGTATTTGGGGATACATCCCTAAATTTATCTTTGATTACAAAATCAATCAGCATGTTTCTAAAATGACTTTCAGTTTTAAGGAAGCCAATAAAATAAGATAAGGTACTGAGGTAAGGTTGTATAAGAGAGAACATCTACTTGGGAAATGTTGATTGATATCTAAATATTAATACTCAGATAACATTTAAATATCACAAAAGCTGTGAACAGCTTTGAATGCTACGAAAATTGATGATTACAATAAAATACAGAAGAGAAAAGTAGATAATACCTAAGGTGGAGAAAGATAGAAAATAAAGGTGTACTAGATTAGAGAAAACTAAAGCTTAATTTTTAGCATGTATTTAGTACAGGGCTTACAGGGTCTCACTGCACAGATTGGACCCATAGTGATCCTCCTGTTTTCAGCCTCCCAAGCACTGAGGTTATAGGCACGTGCCACCATGCCCAATCTTAAAACCTTAATTTTTTAAACCTGATCCAAGCAAGAAAAAAAATCTAGTGATCTGTGAAGGTAGAAAAAAGGGAAAGCCCAGAATTGGAAGCCCTGAGCAAATGTGAAGAATGCAAGGAGCATTAGGTCCACAGTCTCCAGAAGCTTCCAACATCTGCGACCAGGTGCCTGTACTTTATGCCCCCCATGGTGATGAGCAGCACCAGGTGGTTATTCTTAGAAGACGTTCTTAGCTCAGAAGCATTAGAGCTAAGGTTCTGGTTAAAAAACCATACCATACATATGAAAATTATGTTGACGTCAATATAGTAGAAAAGAAGATCTCTAGAGTTCTTCCTTAGTGGGTTTATAGAAATTGACTCTCCAGATTGATGTTTCCACCCAAGAGATTTAACTCTCCGCTGTGGAAATCTTACCAGCCTTAGAGCTTTACTGATACTGAAGTAGGGATTTTTATGAAAGGGATGATGGCCTCATTAAACAGTTTTTAGGGGTCAAGATCTGGTGCCTTACAATTGCCTCCCCAAGGCTGAGATACTAAGCTGATATTAAAGGTTTCATCGTTTTATATGAATAGTTAGTTATACAGTAATCACTAGATACTCCAGATAATCATGGATTAATCATCAAAAAGTACATTTTTAAGCTCACTGTGGAAGAATGAGATGCTTATCTTTCTCAAATTCCTTGGTGTCTCTGCTGTGGGTCCTGATTTTGGCCAAGGGGATGTGACAGGAACTTTCTGGGTGGGCCTTCTTGAGAACTGCCTTTTACTGGATGGACTGAGATAACCCTACCTTCACCTGTTAGCCCATTTCTTCTTCTGATCTATAGTGCGGAGAAAGTTGAGAGGTACAAGGGCTGTCTTTATGTATGGAAACAAAGCCACACATGAAGGATGGGGAGAAAGATGTTGTATGTTTTTCAATGGAATTCTTGAGCAACAGCTCTCAGACTATTTTTGACATAATTAACATCTATTTCTACAAATTTCTGCCAGTCTGTAAAGTGTCACTATTTTGGTTTACTTCTAGTCTGAAACAATACAGTCAATTCAGAGAAATCCCAGACAGTTGTGGAAGAAAACCTTGTACATGTGAATTGAAATCTGCAGAAAGATACCTAGAGATGTGATCATAAAATAACAAACAGTTGCTGTGAATTTTCATGAAAATGAACAAGAGAGTATTAATAAAAGTAAAACAACTCACGTTAATTACAAATTTAGTGTAAGAGCTGAGAGATAAAGGCAAAGAAATATCCTGGGTCCAGTGAAAGAGAAACAACATGGATAAAATTGAAACAAACCAAACAAATCAGAATATCAGCTCAGAAGGGTATTAGTAAGGGCAAAGCTAAGCTGTTAAAACGAAGAGATGTTATAATGTCCAGTCAGAAGTTTGTTTTTCTGGCTCAAGCAATAATTCTATGTAAACATTTGGTGTGGATGGGTGGCACTGTACTATTAGTATGTTTGTAGGATACAGAGAGAATTATCTTCTAGCTCAAGAGTCTCAAAAATAGCAAAGCACATGATTAAATTAGGAAACAACTGGTTTTCATGAGCTATAATGTATTCATTTTTCCTTACAGATCTTTCTTTCTTTCTTTCTTTCTTTCTTTCTTTCTTTCTTTCTTTCTTTCTTTCTTTCTTTCTTTCTTTCTTTCTTTCTTTCTTTCCTTCCTTCCTTCCTTCCTTCCTTCCTTCCTTCCTTCCTTCCTTCTTTCTTTTTTCATTCATGTATTTGGTACAGGGTCTCACTAAGCAGACCAGACTTGTCGTGATCCTCTTGTTTTCAGCCTGCCCAGTGCTGAGATTACAGGTGTGCATCACCATATTCCGTCTCGTTTGCCAGCTCAGCATGTCCAGGAGTGGGGCCCATGTGCATGTAGGACCAGGGGAAAGCTATTTTCTTATTTTTTCTTGAATGCATTTCACAATAGGTATTAGTATACCATCTATTGCCCTATTATATGTATCCATTTCTGCCAGTCTTTTATTTTTTTTTTTCTGTCAGTCTTGAACAGACATTATGTTCTCCATTTGTCTGAAGAAAAGTACACAATAATTTTTACTATTTTAACTCCTTGGTCATGAGATAATACTTATTGTTTATTTGCATCATTGTACAATAATGTTTGTTAAAATTTTGTATATAGTATGAATTATTTTATCACAAAACAATAAAATGTGTATAAAGAATAAGGCAAAAATCTTCCAATAGGCAAGTAACAAATGCTGAGAGGTCTTATAGAAGCTGAGAGGGTTCTATAAAGCTGCATGTGTTTTGACTTCTCAGATTCACTACAGTTGTTGTTAAGACTTTATTGGATGCAACAACAAATTCTGACAAATCTACCCAAAACATGCAATCATATCGGGTACTTCAGTTGAAACATTTTTCAGACTAATTTTCCCAGTGCAGCAGCCTATGGGCCACATATTCTCATCATCACTGGAAAGTTTAATATGCTACATTCTGAAGGATGTCTGCAGGGTGAGAGAAACTTGGGGGTAGTTTAGAATATGAGTTCTGATGAGGTGGTCTCCGGATCAGGGCCAAAAACATCATGTTGGAAATGTTAAAATTTAAAGTCCTTGCCCCAGATGTGTAGAGTCTGAACTGCTAAGGGTGGAATTAAGCCACTAGGGTCTTCACAAACTTTCTGTGTTACTCTGGTGCAGTCTTTAAGAATTACAGCACCATCACTAGCTTGGCTCAAATTTTGTAAACAAGGTGATAGCACACATCAAAGCACATAATATTTAGTCCCTGGCCCCTTGCTGAGATGGCAATTGAGACTGGACCTTGTGACATGTACCTGTGATCCTAGCTCTTGGGAGGCTGTAAACAGGTGGATCTCTTTGAGTTTGATCTAGTAGTGAGACCCTGAACACCCTGTAGATCCTTTCCTAAAATATAAAAATTAAAATAAAAAAATAGAGTGATGAGGCACAAACTATGGAGCACACAGCATCATTAATGTATTAAAATTATTTTATTTTATAATATGACCTAAAAACTGTGTTTGGTAATGAGTGACTGTACAATTTCAGCCCCAATGATTGCATTTGTGTTTGTGGTAGTATTTGTTCCAAGAGAAGACAAAAGCATGTTGTCAATGCATTTGAGTAGGGTGAATAAATAAAAAAACTTAGAGGTGATGGTGGCAGCTCGAGGTAACAGAGTCTATGTTGTGCAGTCTTTGGTTTGCCGCTTACTATGCAAATATCTGTCTCCACTTCTTTTCTCTGTTCTTCTTAAACTCAATAATTTACTAGTTGCACAGATACTAATTAAACAGTGAAGATTCTTTTGATCTTAATGTTAGTCATAATTGGATTATTTGTCAGTTGAATCCATGGTTCAATAATATTTCAACGAGGAAGAAATCTTCAAGTGAACAAAAACATTTATGGGATTATTAAATGAACCTCTGTCAACATCCCTATTAAATTTGGTTCTGACAAGGCTTTACTGATGTGACATATGGTCATAGGAGCCAAGCAAAACAAGCATCAGATAATTTTATAGTCCTCTGCTCAACAATGGCTGGCCAGGGACTCTTTTATGTTAGGATTGTTCAATAAGTGTAGAAAGTAATTAACCATGAATCTGTCTTAAGACCACATGGTTATTGAGTAAGATACAATAGCAATAATTTTTTTTGGTACAGGGTCTACAGGTTCTCCCTGTGTAGATTAGACTCTTGATGTTCCTCTTGTTTTAAGCCTCCCAAGCGCTGGGACTATAGGCCCATGCCACCATGCCCAGTCTAATCCTCCTCTCAGCATGCCCTGGGGGCATGGCGTGCATGGCAAGCTGGGGATTCAACCCTGGCCCTGCACTCTTCCTAGGTAGGCGCTTTAGTCCGCTGAGCTATCTGTCCAGCCCCAGTAGTGATAATTTTGACAAAACCATTTGTCATGTTAAATTAATATTCTTAAGGTGGATTTTATGAGTTTGAGGCTACTTTTCCACTGTATTTTGGCTTTACATTTATGAGTCTGGCATGCATTTTAAAACATTTTACTCAGATAACAAAAATAAAAACAAAGAAAAGATGCTCAACTGCACTCTTAAGATAAAATAACAGTATTTATGGAATAAAAATAACAGTAAACAAATCTGAAAAAGTTTAACCAAGAATGAATTTCAAATTTATGTGACAGGAAAGAGGAGATAGCTTAGTGGAATAAGTGCTTGCCTGGCAAGTGCAAGGTCCTGAGTTTGATCCCCGGTACCATCAAAATAATAATGATAATCATAACAAAAATAAATTTGTATGATTATAAACTTTAGCACAAGAAATAAATCTTTTTGTATATTCTAAGACAGAAATGAACCAGATCTTTAAAAATATCTAAGGTATTGTACCAACAAAATAATGACATACCCATATTTTTAAATTACTAAATACTATGCAACGATGATATTTCAATAACCATAACTTTCCTCAATTGTATTTTTGTAATGGTAATGTTCATACTTTAAAGCAGTTTTATTATAATCAAATTTGCATATGTTAAAATGTAAGTATTTTTAGTGTACAGCCCAGTGACTTTTGAACATTAAGTACATTTTGGTAACATACAGAAATTTTCATCACTCCAGGTATTTCTGTTCAGCCTACCTCAGTCAATTTCACCCCTGAGGTGAACATGGGAATGCTTTCTGAAATCTGTACTATCTTGACTTGAACATTTCAGCAAAGTATGTCTCTACCTCATATCAAATTAAAACTATATCTCTTAGCATCACAGTTCACATAGGAGCAGTGAGATTTTAAAGATAATATTAAATCTCTAAGATGATATTCCTTCTTAATTCTTATTTTAATGAAAGCCCACAATTTAAGTATTTATTATTGTTCATGACATTGCAAAATGGCACACAATTATGAAAGTTAATGTCTTTAAATCATAATTATGTTTAAATAAATGTTCAGTTTCATATTCTAGAAATGTAAGTCATTCCATACTATCTGCTTTTGAGCCTAGTTTGAGTTCTTGTATGATGGATGATTTGCAAGGACTTTTTTTTTTTTTGTGGAACCAGGGATTGAACTCAGGCCCTTGCACTTGCCAGGGAAGTGTTTATTCCACTGAGCCATCTCCCCAGCCCCAATTTGCAAGAATTTTTTAAGGTTTTCGTTTAATTGAGACTCTAAAATAGGGATCAAGGAAAGTGAGAGTTGAAATCTGGTCAAGCATCTTCTCTAGTCTCACAATAAAAGAATATAGCTGATCTTTTTCTTTGATATATTCTATATTTATGTATTCTAAATTATTTTAGAGTAACATTTATCTAAATTCATGAAGATGATAGCAAGGATGAGTGAACCCAATTATTTCATAGTCATTTTTCACTCTCTCCAAATACGTCCATTATGGACAATAAGGTTTAAGAGAGATACTAGTAAATCAAAGTATTCTAGAAGCAGGGAGAGTAGATGACCATTAAAGAAAGAAAATCTATTTCAAGATTATCTACAGTTTCACAGCTATCAAGATACCTCCTTGCTGAAATTCTATGATCTGAAATTGTCAGTATATGAACTTAAAAGTTTCAAAGCCTTACAAATGAAAACTAGCATCTTTCTAGGGAGAGGTAGTTTGAATGTGTTTGGATACAGAGAACAAACATCAAAAAGACTTCAAATCTACTTATCAGCTCTTAATTTAGAGTCAAGAGACACACACAACAGACAATGAGAACTTTGTTAAATGTCCAGCTTTCAAGTCTTGCTGGTAAAGACTGGAAAGCAAATTAACAGAGATGGCATTTCATTGCTGAAAGCCTCATGCTAACTTTACTTTGCTGTTGAAATAAAATGGGTGTGGGCATGATATAATGCTGGTTCACAAAGAGTTTCTCTGCTCATTAGGGGTATTATTTAGCTGTGGAGCTTCCAATTTCTGCACATAATTTTGAGATAATAAAAGCTACCTAGTAGAATTGCTGAGGCAATAAAACATAGAAATAAGTATAAAACACATATTCTAGGCTCTGATACTTAATAGAGGTCCATTTTTCTTCCAGATCAAACATCTTATGTGTAACTAGAGTGGAATGGCTTAATTGATCAAATTGAAAATATTTATCTACATTTTACTTTACTCTATTTCAGTACACTGAAGTGCTTAGCTCTTAGGGAGCTACACACAAGGGGCTGAATTTGTTTTTTTAAAAATGTAGTTAGTACGAGGTCTACAGAATCAACAGGATCACACTATGTAGATCAGACTCATAGTGATTCTCTTGCTTTCAGGCTCTCATGCACTGGGATTCCAGACATGTGCCACCATGCCCAGTCTTAATGCCTGTCTCAGCATGCCCCAGGGGCAGGGCTGGCATTGCATACCTGGTGACTGCACTCTGCCTAATCCTCTGAGCTGTGTGGCCTGCCAAGGGGCTGAATCCTACACTTCCTTGGTGAAAGTCATTTACATACTTACTAGGGCATAATGTATCTTGATTAGTCGAAACATAGTGCTTCCTATTCAAATATTTTCCTGCATCTATTTAAATATTGAAATAATTTTCTGAGATAGTCTTTTATATTTTATGAAAATCTTTCATTATAGGAAAGTATTCTTTGTGAAGTAGTATCTGCCCTGTTACTACTTTTACTTGTTAAGGATCGATCTGAAGATAGAAAAACTTTTCATCTATGAACCTGGAGAATTTCTTGAAAGGTTTCATTTGTGTCTCATGTGCTAGAAGTACTGTCTTCTTTGACAACTCATGGGAAATAATGCTTTCTGAAAATTCATGCTAAATAGCATGAACATCACAATATGTTTAAAAGTAAAGTAGGCTTCTATTAGCATAGTTTTGAGAAATAGTCTTAATGTACTTCAATACAATTTTCTTGTATAATTATGAACTGGAAAGTGCTAATGTAAATACTGAAAAAGAATCATATTTTAGAAAAGAGTACTAAGGCCATTTTTCCTTCCAAAAACATAAACACTGTATTCAAACTCAAGAACAATTGAGCTGAGCCCTTGGCCCCTAGGACACATGTGTGAAGATCCTGCTAGTGCAGTTCCAACCATTTAAGAATTTTGGAGAAGTCTGGGTGGTGCATGGGATCCTGGTAAATCCATCCTACACCCACCACCTATACTAATGCTTTGTTGAGTATTGGCCAGTCACCCTTATGCACTCCATTGCTAAGTGTGGGTAATTACTTGGAACTTTAAAAATTCCAAAGACTGAGAAAAGGCTATCTCAGTGTTCTAACCTATCCAGAAGAAATCCAGGAGACAACGATGTACAAGAATGTGGAAGTCACACAATTGAAACTTCTACAGTGGTAGCAACTGAAATAAAGAAACAAGGCCATCAGACTGTAGAAGAAATAAGATCAGAAATACTCTCTTAGGTCAAAAAAGACAAGAACATTTGCTAAAGAATTGGTCAGGAAAGATAAGAAATAAAGAAAACATAGAGAATAGAAAAATGATGGAATCATTGATTGAACAATACAGGAAAAAATCAGAATACATAAAAAGGATTCAAACAGATATCCAAGACAATGAAGAATTACATTAAAAGCTGGCAGAGTCATTTGAACCAAAATAAGATAGATTTTGAGACCTTGATGACAGTAGAGCAGCTAACGAATGTGAAAGAAAAGATTTATTAAAAGTAACAAGGAACCAGAAAGCAACAATTCAGCAGCCACAAGATGATGCAAAGAAAAATAATATAAGAATAATAGGAGTAATTAACAGCAGAAGATAGTACAAATGACATAAAAAGACTATTTGCAGAATTATGAACAGAAAATTTTCCAAACATGAGAAAAGAATCTGACACACAGTTAAGTGAGTTGTATAGAACTCCAAACAGACATAATCACAATAAATATACACTTACACACATAATAATCAACATCTCTGGACCAGCCAAATAGCTCAGCATACTAAAGCATCATCAAGCAGGCCCAGGGGCTGGGGGTTAGATTCCTGGGCCTGCTGTGCTGGCCCTACCCCCAGGGCCCACTGAGACGGCAATTGAGACTTGGTGTGTTAGTGCATGCTTGTAATCTGAGCTCTTGGGAGGTTATAAACAAGAGAATCACTACAAATCTGATCTGGTCTGGTAGTGATACCCTGAACACTCTTATACCTTTCCATAAAGTGAAAAAAAAGAAAAAAAAAGAAAGAAAGAAAGAAAAGAAAAAATAATAAATGACATCTCAGAAATTTAGCTAAAGAATAGAATTTTTCTCTATTTTAGACATTTATCATTTATTTATTTAATTTTCTCTTTCTCTTTTTTAATTAATTTATTGAGAAACAAATAGCAATCAGATAGTTTCAAAACTATTAGAGGATGGTTTCAATAATTAATACATTGCATATTGCTGTCTTCATAGTGGTTATTCATAATACAAGATATCCTGTCCAAATACTATTAGTACAAATCTTTCTTCTCATTGAATTAAAACAAAGTAGCTATATATCTATCCGAACTATTTTGTGTACACAGATACAAAATGATTCTTCATTTGTATCCCCTTTTTTTCTTTTGCTTAGTTTTGTCAGAGATGGGGATTCCATTGCCATTTAAATATTGTAGATGCATGAATTCAACAAAATGACCCAATATGGTCCAGTAGTCCATAATAGTAGTGGGTTATCTATAGGCCTGGCAATGTTAGAAGTTGTTGACTTGAGCCTTTTACAGCTGAGCATATTAATATGACTTTACTTTTCAACCTCCTTTTTATACTTTTTGGCTGGATGGTCAAGACAAAGATAAAGCAAGACCTATATAACAAGAAATGTAAGTTAAAATGTCCTAGGATTGTCCTGCTACAATGCTGTATATGGTTAGATTTCTAAATTTCTGTATAAAAATATGTAATTGTTTCTTCCCATTTTTTAATATATTTTTTATTTTTATTTTTTTCACATTCTGTAGGGATTTAAAATTTAACATATCACTACTTGAATGGAAATATTTGTTCCATGTGATGTCTAAGATGCTTGATATTCAGATAGATAATAAGGTTAAGCTCAACTGCCTATGTTATAGGGCAATAATATCATTAAGGTTCTCTTCTGGAGGGTTAATAACTTAAGTTTGCAGACTAAAAAATTAGCAAAAAAGGACTACAAGGATATCCAACATTTTGGCCCTAGCCCTTCAAGGTCAGTGAGGACTCAAGACATAAGAGAACCTGTACTATAACTCAGTGATGTCCCAAATTTTCTGATCAAGGAAATTATGGGGCCACAGAGGAAAGTGATGATGTAGAGTGTACCTAAGGAGAGTCACATGGAGAGAAAACATTTTCTCATGCTTTCACAGAGAGCAAACTGGTCAAGCAATGGCTGTAACTCATCCACAAGGCTGACACTGGCAAAGGATCTGTGGTATTGAGTTTCAGGCTAAATTTTCAGGGGATTTCATTGACATTGGCAGACACAAAATAATAGAATATTAAAAGCTGCTAGAGAGAAGAAACAAATCACCTTCAGTGGAAAGCTCATCAGAATCATGGCAGATTTCTCAACACAAATCATTAACTCAAGAGGAGCTTGAAGGGAAGTATTTCAGGTCGTGAAAGAAAATAACTTCCAACCCAGACTGATGTAGCTTGTGAAACTAGCTATCAAATTTATGGGTGAGATAAGATCCTTCCATGACAAAGAGCAACTGAAAAAATTCATGCCCACCAGACCAATCCTACAAAGTACTCACAGACATTCTAGAAAGAGACAGAAACAACCACAGCTTCAAGAACAATGGAACGGAACCACCAAGCAGAACATGTAATTAAAAGGAGGGGAAACATATAGAACCTATAACAGGAAAATAACATTACAAAGACAAGCCGATACATATCAGTTATAACCATTAATGTAAATAGTCTCAATTCACTGATCAGAAGAAACAGACTACCGCAGTGGATTAGAAAACAAAATTCAACAATTTCTGCATACAAGAAACATTTTTAACTCAAAAAGAAATTCACAGACTGAAAGTCAAAGGATGGAAAACAATTCTCCATGCCACAGGAAATCAGAAAAAAAAATCAGGGGTAGCCATAGTGGTTACTGGCAATATCAACTTCAAAGCAAAAATCATTTGAAGAGATAAAGAAGGTGAGTACATACTTGTTAAGGAAAAACTGCAAGAGAAAGAGATAACAGTTATAAATATGTATGCAACCCAATATAGGAGCACCCAGCTACAGAAAATTTTAACAGATATAAAAAACTCAATCAGCAATGATGCAATTGTAGTGGGAGACTGGAGAAATCCAGTGTTATAAACAGATAGATCAATGAGGAAAAAAAATCAGCGAAGAAATAGCAGAAATAAACCAAACTTGTGAAGAAATCAACTTGGTAGACCTTTAGAGAGTGTTTCACACAGCAACAACAGAATACACATTCTTCTTAGATGCTCACAGGATATGTTCCAAAATAGACCATGTAATAACACATACTGCATACCTAAGTAAATGCAAAAGAATTAAATTATCTCATTCAAACTATCCAACCTCAGTGCAATGAAACTCAAAATTATTGACAAAAAACAACAAAAACAATAACAAAAATTAATGGATATTAAATGACATTCAATGGGTCACAGACAAAATTAAAGAAGAAATTAAAATATATTTAAAATTAAACAAAAATGCAGATATAATTTACCAAAACATATGAAGTGCAATGAATTCTGTCTTAAGAGAAAAATTTATGGTGGTATATGTACACATTAGGAAAACAGAATAAGCCCAAATAAAGGATCTTATGTTGCACCTGAAGCTCCTAGAAAAAGAAGAGCAAGTCCAGCCTGAAGCCCAAAGAAGGCAGGAAATTAAGAAGATTAGAGTAGAAGTTAATCCAATGGAGACTAGGAAAACAATATAAAGAATAAATGAATCAGAGTTGTTTCTTTGAAAGAATAAATAAAATTGATGAAGCTCTTGAAAACTTAATGAAAAAGAAAAAAAAACCCAAATTTATGCAATAAGGAATGAAAAGGATGAAATCACTATACAGCCTAGAGGAATTCCGAGGATCAATTCCTATTTTCAAAATTTTTATTGTCGCAGTATGTAAAACACAGGAAATGGAAAGTTTCCTGACTAACAGTCAACCTCATACTAAATGGGCAAAACCTGAAATCCTTCACTTTAAAATCAGGAACAAGACAAAGATATCTGCTGTCTCTTCTCCTCCTCTTCTGGAAATATTAGCTACAGCAATTAGACAAGAAAGAAATACAAGGAATAAACATTGGAAATGAAGTGAAATTATTGTTATTTACAGATGACATGATACTCTACAAAGAAAACATCGGGCTGGGAAAATGGCTCAGTGGATTAAGTGCTTTCCTGGTAAGCACAAGGGTCTGAGTTTAATCCCAGGTTCTGCAAAAAAAAAAAAAAAAAAACCCAAAAACCCCCAAAACTCCACCAAAAATCTTGTAGATTTAATAGCAAAATTCAGTAACATAGTAGGACACAAAACCAACATCCAAAAATTAGTAGCATTTTGTACACAATGAATGCACTGAAAGAGAAATTAGGGAAACCAAACCTTTCATAATAACATCCAGATAAATGAAATACTTAGGATTCAATCTCACAAAGGAAGAAAACGTTTTATATAGTGAAAATTAGAGTACTCTGAGAAAAGATATTGAAGAGAATTTGAGAAAATTCAAAGATATTCCATACTGTGTGCTTTTGGATAGGAAGTATCAATGTTGTGAAAATGGCTATACTCCCCAAATTGTATTACAAAGTCAATGCAATCCTGATTAAAACTCCCTTAGTATACCTCACAGAGCTAGAGAAAACTTTCCTCAAATTCATTTCAAAGCAGAAATGACCCAGAATATCAAAAGCAATCCTGGGAAACAAGGAAAAGGCAGGAAATATTATAATCCATGACTTGAACTTATACTATAAAGCTACCATGATAAAAGTCAGCATTGTACTGGCAATAAAACGTAGACCCGAGGATCAATGGAATTAGTTAGAAGATGCAAACACAACTGCAAACATACTAAGACACCTTATATTTGACAAAAGGGCCAAATGTGTTCTTTGAAAGAAAGATATCTTCTTTAATAAATGGTGCTGATGGGCCAGAGAGATAGCACAGAGTGATAAGCACCTACTGGCAAGCACAGGGGCCCTGGCCACAATGCCATGTGGCCTCAGCCCCAGATGTCTTGTCTGGGTGTTTCTTGGCCATGGATGCAAGCACAAACTGTGCAGCCCTGGAACAGGGTGCAGTGGTACACTCCTGGATCCCAACACTCAGGAGCTTGAGCCAGGAGACCTCTGCAAGTTTGAGACCAGCCTGGGAGCTACAAAATTGAGCACAAGGCCAGCCCAAACTGCATAGGGAGACCCTATCTCAAAAAAATAAAAATAAAGGAGATGGCTCAGTAGAATAAGTTCTTCCCTGGCAAGTGCAAGGACCTGAGTTCAATCCTCAGTTCTTCAAATAAACAAATAAACAAACAAACAAACAAATAAGTGATGCTGAAAAACTGGCTTTCCACATGCCAAAGGTTAAACCTAGACCCATTCTATTGCCATGCACTAAACTACAGTAAAAATGGTTCGAAGATTTAAACATTAAAACATAAATGCTAATTTTTCTGGAGGAAAATGTAGGTAGAAATCCTAAAGACATATGGGTAGGTAGAGAGTTCTTGAACAAAACTGCATGGGAAATACTTCAAAGAATCAACAGCTGAGATCTCATCCTTTTAAAGTTTCTTCACTTTAAGGGAAATGTCAAACAGAGTACAAAGAACAGAGCCCACTCAAGCCAGCTATTCTCTTCCTGAATATTCCAGAACAGAAAACATCATTCCACAGTGATATATGCGCACCCATGTTTACAGTAGTACAATTTATCATAGTTGAATCCTAGACACAACCCACATGCCCATCAACTGAGAAATGGATAAAAGAAAATGTGGTGCTTTTACACAATTGAATACTATTCATTCAGCAATAAAATAGAGTAAGTTTGAGGCCTTTATTGGTAAATGGATGTGACTAGAGACCATACTGTTAAGTGAAATAAATCAGACCCATATGTGCAAACACCATATTGTCTTGTTAGTGTGGATACCTGAAAGAGAAAATAAAATCTGAAGGGTAGGATAGATTCTGGGAAAAGGGAATTAACCTGTTCAAAAGGAAGGAGTTAGTTGTTGAGCAATACAGATACATAGTGAGGAAACATATATATAGATATATGTTTCTCTTACTGTATATATATGTAGGATGGATTGGACAACTGTACTATGGATTTTGGCTAGTCTGTGGAAAGGAGCGGTTAATGCTCAATTTCTTTTGTCTCCTTTTTTCAACTGTTTGTCTTCTTGCTTTTTAAAATTTCTTATATATTTCTTTCTGTTATTTTCTTCCAATTTTGCATGCATGTGTCTTGTTATATGAACAACTAATTGGAAAACAATATTATGCATTACTGCAAATACTGTAAAATTTGTATTACTTTGTTCAATGAAATTTTATATAATTTGTAATTTTTCTTTTTTTATGTATTTGGTACATGGTCTTACTATGTAGCTTGGACCCCAGCACTGGGATTACAGGTGCCGCCATGCCCAGTGAACTGCTGGATGAGTGCATTGGGGGGGGCAAGGCCGGCATGGCATGTGGTACTAGGGATCGAACCCCTGTTCCTGCACTTGCCTGAATAGGTGCTTAGTTTCCTGAGCTATCTTGCCAGCCCTTTCACTTGTAGTTTTTCTATTTAATATTATTTTATACTCTCTTTAAAAGATAAAAAATAATTAAAAAGACAATTGAGCTGTGATATAAAAATAGCCACATGGACATGATGGATTATTTGATTTATGATTGGTTATAATTTATGTAGGTCATAGAATTTCATTGTATGCAATAATCAATCTGAAACAAGTTTTTATTTTGGAGTATCA
Source organism: Ctenomys sociabilis (assembly GCA_004027165.1). Taxonomy (NCBI): domain Eukaryota; kingdom Metazoa; phylum Chordata; class Mammalia; order Rodentia; family Ctenomyidae; genus Ctenomys; species Ctenomys sociabilis. The sequence continues at coordinate 20,404 of PVKA01012093.1, read as the reverse complement.
AAAGTAAACAGAGTTATAAGTTAGGTTTTTTTTTTTTTTTTGTGGTACCAGGACCTTGCACTTGCCAGGCAAGCACTTATTTCACTGGGCCATTTCCCTGGTCCCAGGTATGGTATTTTTGAGGGCAAAATACAGTCAAAGCCTCATGTGCCATTTTTCTGGTGACCACGTCCTTTGGAAGTCAGCAGGCTTAGTGGTCTTGGAAGAAGGCCAGCCAGCACCTTCAAGAATCCAGACCTGATTTCCAAGGAAGCAAGTAGTCTGGGAATTCTCTGAGCCAGAAAGCAAGCTGCAATTTGGTGCCTAGCTAAGTGTGTGTTCATCCAGGCTCCTGCCTTAATGGTCCTCGGTTTGACTTTCCTTCAGTTTGGTCTATTTCCTGACTTCTCCTCCATGGTTTGCACTGTAAATCCTTGGTGGAAATCTGTATGCACAAATCTGTCTTCACCCCATGTCTGTCGACGGTGCTTGAGGTCATGTAAAATACTGATTTCTCTTTATTCCTAAGTAGGGTTTCATTCTGATCCTAATAGAATCTTGAGGCTATTAACAGAGTAGTTTCAGACGTCTGTGAGATTCCCATGGGAGGGAGAGACTGAATGTATTTTGTTAAAATAATAATTGCTCAGGTTGGCTCTTTCTTTCTCTTCTCTTCTCTTCTCTTCTCTTCTCTTCTCTTCTCTTCTCTTCTCTTCTCTTCTCTTCTCTTCTCTTCTCTTCTCTTCTCTTCTCTTCTCTTCTCTTCTCTTCTCTTCTCTCCTCTCCTCTCCTCTCCTCTCCTCTCCTCTCCTCTCCTCTCCTCTCCTCTCCTTTTCTTTTCTCTTTCTTTCTTCTTTCTCTTTCTTTCTTCTTTCTCTTTCTCTCACTCTCTTTCTTCTCTTTCTCTTTCTCTGTCTGTCTCTCTCTCTTTTGCCTCCCAAGTGCTGGTATTACAGGTGTGGGCCACCACACCCAGTCTCAATTGTCTCAGTGTGCCCCGGGGCAGGGCTGGCACAGCAGGCCTGGGGATCTCTCTCTCAACTTGGAAAACAGTAAAAAGAAAACTTCTAAATGCAGCAGAAACTGGAAGTATATCTGTCTCTTCCATTTCTCTGCAGATTGATCAGTAGATCAGACAGCTGTATTACACAGTGTTGTAGTCAGAGTTTGCAAGGGAATAGATCCAATATAGGACACATAATTTATAGGATTATTTCATAATATTACCCAAAGAATTGAATGCAGAAGAGTATGAGAAATCTGTCTAAGAACTAGAGACTCGAGGGATCCTGCTGAGTGGCTGTGTTCTACAACAATGCCCTGCACAACTTCAACCGGAGGCCTAGAGCCCACGACCATGTCTCATGCAAGTCTGTTTCACAGATCTGTGCTGGGAAGGCCCAAGATCAGAGGTGGAAGCTGGAGAGTCTGCACCAGCTGAACAAAGGGTTTGTGCCAGCAGCTGAGGGATCTGCCCTGGAGCCAGGAAGCCACACTCAAGGCAAGGGACAGAGCTCCACAGACAAGAGCCGCAGCCATTCTGTAGCCAAGACCCTCCAATGCAGAGAATAGCTTAGTTTATAACAGCAAAACCAGTGCAACAAATTTTACCAGAAGAATCACCAGCACGTATCTTCCCCACTAGTTCTCCTTTCATGCTGCTGGCAACATCACTTAGGTGGGACTCCCACAGCTCAGTACCCCACTGACTCAGTTCAGCTGGGGGCTATGACGTGATCCTGAGTTAATCCACCACAGTATGTAGGAAGGATTCATGAACATCCTCGGTGGGGAAAATATGAGAGGGAGAGAGGGAGGGAGAGAGAGACACATACACACACATACACAGACAGACAGACAGAGATATAGAGACAGAGAGAGACAGAGACAGAGAGCCACAGAGAAAAACAAAGAGAGAGAGAGAGAGAGATTCCAACAATGAAAGTAAGAATTGTGAGAAGTGATTTTTGTCTCACTTCTTTCAGAAACCATGGGTGAGAAAATTTTACCAAGTGTCCAGAAACAAAAGCAGGCATGCGTGCAGCACAGAAACTGTGTGGATGAGTCTGAAATAGGCCTTGATGCTGTTCCACTCATCTGTACACACACGTGTGCCCACTACAGTCTAGCGCCATGGTGATCAGCTTTTTAGAGCTTTTAGTGACGCAAAGAGCCACTGTTGCATGTGCGCCATAAGTTTGCCACCTCTAATCTAAAGGGGATTATTTGCTCTGCTCAGTCTTGTGAGACATTTCAGAATAAGATGGGAAGGAGAACAATTCTGTGTTTGAATGTATGTGTGTAAATAATTCACAGCAAGCCCTTTTCAGACTATAATTCATCCTTCTTGGTTCAACATCGTGCCATTCTTTTTCCTGGAACTAGAGTTTTGTGTTCAGCTATGTCCCTGGAACTTATTTTGATGTTTATTTTGAGATACATCACTAAATTACTAAGTTGCTCAGAATAGGCTCGAATTTGCAATCCTGGGTCAGCTTCTTAGAGTGCTGGGATTACAGCTCGTACCACCATGCCCAGATTCCTGTATTCTTTGTACATCTTTTTGTGGTTTTGTATGATCTTGAATTAAAATATTCTTCTAGATAAATCAAATGTTATGTCTATTTTATCTCAGTTCCTTTAACTGCTTTCAGTTTTCATATCCATATTAGCATGAGCAATTTTTCTAGGCATTAGTTTTTATTACTGTCATGATTATTAATATATTTTATAGTTATTGCCATGAGTCTCATTACTAGATGATAAACTTAGAAATAAGTAATCACACACACACACACACACACACACACACACACACATATACACATTAATGTCCATTTTGCAAACAATTTAAGTACTATAGTAGACACGATCTTTTTAAATTTTATTTATTTATTTTGTGTTTTAGGGAGGGGTCTGTAGGGTATTCATGGGCTCACTTCTAGCTCGAGCCTCCCACGTGCTGGGCTTATCGGCACGCGTCACCATGCCCAGTCTCAGTGGCGGTCTCAGTGTGCCCTGGGGGCAGGACTGGCACAGTAGGCCTGGGGATCAAGCCCTTGCCCCTGTTCCTGCTTACAGGTGCTTTAATCCCTTGAGGTATTATAGTAGACATAATCTTAAGAGTTTTTAATTCATCAACAATACAATTTGATTCAAAAGTTTAAAAATATTCAAAGTAAAAAAATATGTATAACAGAAAGCCTGGTGTGATGGTGCACACCTGCAATCCTAGCACTCAGGAGATGGAGGCAGGAGGATTCTGAGTTTGAGGCCAGCCTGTCTCAATAAAGAAAAGTACCAGATTCAACATAGAATAGTTACTACCACAAAGAAGGACATTAAGTTACAATGAAGTATAAAGAGACTAATGACCAGACACTATTTTATGGACATAATTTAATTTAATTTGTAGCAAAGCAAATTAAAAAAAAAATTCAGGGTTGTTGCAGTGTCCATAAAAAATGCTTTTATTAAGTAGTAAATTTCATCAACTATTTGGTTAAATAATTACTTCATTAAGGTTTAATATTAAATGTCATTTTAATATTCTACTAAATGGGACAGATTCTATTTATTTATTATGTCATGTGAAGGATGAGGAGAAAGATTTTTTGGATAGAAACTGTATCATAAAGAGTACAATATCTTACACATTTTTTATTCTGGGTAGAAAATTGTTCATTTAAGCAAAGGATGGCTATGGAAATATCACATGGTGAAATAATGTGCTGTTTATTGTAGCACTTTTACTAACCATTCACTTAATACCTGTTACCTTACATATTCACTTACATTCTGATGTACAATTCTATCTTGAAAATTACTGCAATGATTCATTGGTGTAAAGAACATGTCATCTGTCAGGCTCATTGAAGTTTTCAGTTCACAATAGAGAATAAAAACATTGGAGTCTGAGATGATTGTGTTTATGTTGCTTAGTTTTGTTGTGCAGAAGATGCTACTGAGTCCTCCGTAAGTCACTCACTTGAGCCTGTGCAACTTCTGAGAATCACAGGAAAAAGGATTTGGTCTGAGAGAGAACTGCGTGAGTTGTAGTCAATTGAAGTGTTTGAGAATTTATTCGTGTGAGTGTCTATCACAGTATTTAAGCTACAGTATGTGTCCTTTCAGTTCTTCAAGTATTCTTGACTGTCTAGTGTGCACTGATTATTGTGTCAGGCTCTGGTGATTACAAGTACAAATTATGCATGGCTTTTGCTACAAGTTGTGACATGCAGTTCGTACATGAAAGCAGTGTGGTCCTCTAAGCTCGAGGACTGATGCGTGGCCCTGACACAGCAGGGCCGGGGTGGGGAGGCAAGCACAACTCCAGATGGACAGTAAATGCAGCACAGGAGGGCAGGGTTTTAGTGGCCTTGGAAAATAATCAGTCAAGCATAGAATAAAAGAAAAGATATTTCCTGGGAGAATTTTACTGTGAATGAGAAATTTAAAAGTCTCTCTCTCTCTCTCTCTCTCTCTCTCTCTCTCTTTCATCTCTCTCTCACAATATGTTTTAGAGCTAGGCCACAGACTTTGAAGGTCAAATTAGAATTGTTTATATTAAACACCAGGCATAGGGATAATGGGTACATTTTAACTTCAGGGAATGTAAAAACTCAACTAAAAATGGAACCTTGGGGTCAGGGAGATGGCTCAGCAGACTAAGTGCTTCCCTGGCAAGCACAAGGGCCTAAGTTCAATCCCTGGTTCTGTCAAAAAACAAAAAAAGAAAGAAGAAAAAAATGGAGCCTGTGAATCAGAAACTATGCATGCATGAATTTCCGAGGCAGATGCAAATATGTCACTTCTTTTTCTCTCTGAGTTTGTATCCAAATAAGTGAAAAAGTAAATAACTCAGAAGATAGAATCTGATTAGTTTTATGTGTTGAAATCTGTGGTTCTAAAACCCAAGTTCAGTAATGATCTAAGAACTACACACACTGACCCGTCCACTTCCTGTAGATAAAACAGGCCTGTGAGTCCTTCCTAGTCATCCCTTATCCTTTTCTTTTCTTTTTTAATGTATTTTAGTGCAGGGCTTACAGGGTCTCACTACTCTGATTGGACTCATTGTGGTCCTCTTGTTTTTAGCCTCCCAAGTGCTGGCATTATGTGCATGCTACTCCCTCATCTTTTTGTTTAGAATTTTTTGAAAGCAGTTTTAGGTCTATGCATAACCAAGATGAAGGCATGAAGAGCTCTCATATGCTTCAGTCACACACATTCATATCTTAATGTAGTTACTGATATCTCTTGTTAGATTGCCACTCTTGTTAGAATTGATGAATTTACAGACACATCACACATCAATGGAAACTCAGTAGTTTCCATTGGGCTTAACTATAGATATATGTTTTATGGGTTTTGAGGGATACTTAATGTATATATTTATCACAACTATATAGAAAATAGTAAATTTAGGACCCTAAAATACCTTTTAAACTGTCTCACTCTTCCTGCCTTGTTTTATAAAACACTAAACATACAATTATCATTCAACGAAGAAATTCCACTGCAAGGAATCTACCCAAGAAAAATGAAAAATATTTTCACACAGAGATATTTACACTAATGATCACAGGAATAACTATAACCTAGTAATAGTCCAAATATTCATAAAGGATGAATGGGTTAATACAGTATGGTTTATTTATCATCCAATGCAATAGTACACACCAAAAATGAACTTAAACAAATGTTATAATTTAGGTGATACTCAAAAATATTTTGCTAGGAAAAAGCAGCTGTTGGTTGATATTTTACCATTGGTTTACTTATTGGTGACAATCTTAAACACAGTTTAGTTTCCATTGCAGACTATTAGAAATAAGATTGAGAAACAAGGAATGTCTTGCTCTGCATAATGTATGCTTTAAGAAAGGTTTTATTAATGATGTGGCAAATGATCTAAGATAAAAAAGTTATTATTGAGAAATTGTGCTCTCTACATATAGCAGCCTGAAAGTAGACCCATACATTGTACCATAAAAGGAATCAGATTAACTGAAGAAAAGACAGAAAGATAAGACCTGAAATTGTGAAACGCTTAGAATAAAGCACACTACAAATAGTTAAAGGCATTGGAATGGATATGACCTAAAAGCACCGAAAACGAAAGGAATAATGGACAACTGGATTTCATCAAACTAAAAATGTCTGTGAAGGCAACAGCAGTGAACAGACAAACAGCAGGATAAGAGAAGTTATCTGCGAATTATACAGCTGACAAGGGTTTCACATCTACAATACACAAGGAACTCTGACAACCCAGTAACTGAAGAACAACAGCCCAATTAAAATGAGCAACAGTAAATGGATATTTTTAAAGAACATATACAAATGGTCAGCAGATATATGAAAGATGCTCCACATGCAAACCAAATCGCAAGGAGATAGCACTCCATGCCATTAGAATGGGTATTAATGAAGCAACGATGCCAGTGTTGGTGTGGGTGGGAAGGAAGGAAAATGCTCTGGTATGCTACGGTGGGAATTTCACTCAGGGCAACCATTATGAAAATCAGTATGGAATTTCCTCACACCATTAAAAATTAAACTAAAATAAAATTCAGCAATTGTCTGTGTATGCAAAAACACATCCTGTGCTCTAATCCCCCTTTCCCTCTCTCTCTCTGTATATACATGTATAAATTCAAAGAAGACATCAGCATATATGGGATAAAAATGTTTACTTCCATGTTGATTGCAACACCCTTTACAATGGCCAAGATTCAAGTACAAATCAATAAATAAGTGGATAAAAAAGCATTATACATACACAATGGAATATTATTTAGCCACATAAACAATAAATTCTGTTATTTGAATAAATAAAACAACATGAATTGGACTAGAAATAATATAATTAAATGTACTAAAGTACACAATAATGAAAATTTTAAATAATGGAGAAGAAATGCACCTTGCAATGTTTGTTGATAATATACCGTATCCCCCAATTTATATCTCCCATTCAAGCATATTTCAACAAACTTAGACACCTCTTCATTGGATTCTCCAGGTCTAAGCTCAGTCAAATTTTATTTTATTTTATTTTTTATTAATTTAATTGAGAAACAAATAGTAATGAGACAGTTTCAAAAACAGTAGGGCAGTTTCAATAATTAGAACATTGCATATTGTTTTCTTCATACTGGTTATTCATAGTACAAGATGCAGAGGTGATATCCTGTCCAAACATTATTAGTACAAATCTTTCTTCTCATTGACTTAAGAGAAAGTAGCTGTATATCTATCTTAACTATTTTATATATACAGACACAAAATGGTCCTTCATTTGTATCCCCTTTTTTGTTTAGTTTTGTCAGAGATGGGTATTCTATGCCATTCAAATATTGTAGGTGTGTGAATCCAGCAAAATAATCTAGTCTAGTCCAGTAGTCCATAACAGTAGTGGGTTTTCCATAGGACTGGCAATGTCGGAAGTTGACTTGAGTCTTTTACAGTTCAGCATATTAATATGGCTTTACTTTTCTGCTGGATGGTTGAGACCAAGATAAAGCAAGATCTATGTAACAAGAAATGCAACTTCTGCATCTACCAAGGTTGGTCAAATCCCCTCAGGACTTATCATGAAATGCTGTACAGCAGTTTGTAAATCCTTTGTCACTGTCAGCCATGTGGATGAGTCATGGCCATTGCTTGACCAATTTGTTCTGTCTGTGAAAGCCTGAGAGAATATTTTCTCTCCATGATCTCCTTAGGCACACTCTATATCATTGATCACTTTCCTCTGTGGTCCCATACTCTCTTTGAACAGAAAATTTATGACACAGCTGAGTTACAGGTTGTTGCAGTACAGGATCTCCTATGTCCTGAGTCCTCACTGACCTTGAAAGGCTAGGGCCAAAATGTTGGCTGTGCTTGCAGCCCTTCTTTTTCTCCAACTTTTTCTCTGCAGACTTAAGTTGTTAACCATCCAGAATAGAAGATTAATGATATTATTATCCTATGACAGTGGCAGTCAACCTTATAATCACTAGTTGTCTGAATATAAAATGCCTTAGACATAACATGGAACAGGTATTTTCCAGCAATCATTGATAAACTAAACTTTAAATCCCTATAGAATGTGAAAAAAATAACAGCATTTTTAAACAGAAATTTAGAAATTAACTATATACAATTTGTAGCAGGACAATCTTAATGATATTTTTCTTTTCTTTTATTAACTTTTTAAAAAACATACATTTACTTGAGAGAGAATGTAACAATAATTGACATGACATTAGAAGCTGTACACATCTAGAAGACAATAGGCATTCCAAGCATGGTTTTAATATTACACATTGCTATCCTCAGTTTAGTTGCTTAGTTCATAGTTATCAGCATACAGAGTCAGTCAGGGTGAGAATTCTGTCCATTAACTTCTATTTTCAAAAACCTGATAGTAATTCTTAGGACCATTGCCTTAACCATCTTGTATGTGTAAATGTATGGTTTTGCCCCTACCGTGTTTCCTAACTTTTCTCCTTTCTCTCTCTTCATTGTTTAATCTTTAAGTTCTCATTTTCCGTTTAACTGTGTTATACCTTTTGATTTTTACTTCTTCTTTTGAGTTCTTACACTAAGGAGACTGTATGATATTTACACATGTGAGTCTGGTTTATTTCACTTATGAGTATATCCTCAAGCTGTATCCACTTATATAAGAGTGCTTTGAGTTTATCATTCTTTATAGCTGAGTAATACTCCATTGTATAAAAGCACCACATCTTTTTCATTCATTCCTCAGGTGATGGGCATCTTGGTTGTTTCCAGGATTTGACTATCACAAATTGTGCTGCTATAAACACAGGTACACATTTATCATTATGATATGACTTTGTTCATCTGATTTTCCATCAGTTTTTAAGATAGTCTTGCCAGATGGCAAGAGTTTCCATTTCTAGAACAGCCCATCCAATTGCCAATGATTTTGAGAGGCATGAGATGAGTTTTAATGTCTCCTAAAGTACCAAAGGCTTTTTTATTTTATTACAAAAATGATTTCTGCTCTCATTAGTCATGTTTATGTAATAACCTGTGAAGTTCCAGCAAATTTGCCTCCAAGACACTCTTTGCCTTCCTAATAAATGTAATTTTCTGTTTGAGTGGCAACATAAGTAATGTGTTCCAAACTTTTCCCAAATATGCACAACAACCATTTCAAAATGAATGGGAATCTGCTATTTCCAATAAAAGATTTTTTATATTCTGATTTCTGTTTTGTTCAAAGGTTCTGAGAATAAGTTTCTATCTCGATGACATAAATTAATGTCCTTTAAATTATACACTTGTGGGAATTCATTTTCCCTCTCTAATGGCTGTGCTGTTTATTGCCTCACAAGAAAAATGTTGAGCAGCATGAAACTTTTGTGGTTGGTACACAGGGCCATTTCAGCTTGAGCAACAAAATATCTCTTTCTTTTTCTTTTTTGGAATACATTTAACCACTTATCAAAAGTATCCAAATACAGAGAACAGTTATGGAGTAAAGGCTCAGTGGGCCCTAGGACTTTTTCCTCAGTAGGCATATTCTCTCTAATACTAGAGGAAGCAGTTATAAAGTTCTTCTGTACAATATTATTCTTACAGTTAATGGTACCGCACTGCAAGTTTCAAATGTGACAAGTGGGAAGATCTCATGTTGTCTGCACTGGCACATTTGTTAAACAGTTATTAATAATGGCCAAAGTATGGACACAGCCTAGGTCCATGAGTGGATATTTGGAAAAGGAAAATGTGATAAACACCAACACACACACACACACACACACACACACACACACACGCACGCACACACACACAGAGCCCACTACAAGAATGGAATGTTCTTCATGTTTAAAAACAACAGGGACATTTTATCATATATAACATTATAGATGAACTAGAGGATGCTATATGAACTAAAACAGAAAAGAGACACAAATATGAGGTATGATCCCATTTCCACAGGAAATATAAAATATCTAATCCATAGAAGTGGACGGGAATGGTGGTTCTATGCGGTAAGAATGAAGTGGCATGGATGAGTACCACTGGGTGAGATTGGGTGGTGGGTGCAACACTTTAGTAGGAAAAATTCATTCTGCTGCTCCATTGCATAGCGCAGTGACTACAGTTAGTAACATGTGTCATGTATTTCAAAATAGCTAACAGAGGATTTAAATATTTTTGCTACACAGACATTTGAGAATACCGGAGGTGCGTGTTTGAACAATCATTCTCATTAGAATGAAGAATAACTTCCATTAGAATAACTTTCATTAGAATCAAGAATACCTTTTCTCTTTTCTAAGCCTGCTTTGCTCATTCCACAAGGCGAATATGCATTTAAATGTCACATAGTTTCCAATAATACTGTCATGGCTGTGTCTGGAGGTCCCCACAAAGCCACACGCAGTCATTGGAGGTGGGGGGAGGTAGGTCAGAGGCAGCTGAATCTAGTGTTTGTGACTGATTCGTGGTCTAATACTTGTCACAACGGTGTGAGTGGTATACCTGCCCTATGACAGAGAGGCTGCATGCAACATAAGGGACAGAAAGAGGCTTGCTGTCTTTTTTTCGGCTTTTGATGTTTTCTGCTGCTATGAATTGGTTGCCCCTACAAATTGTGAACCGAGTAAACCTTTCCTTCTTTAACTTGTGGGTGTTGGGTTATCTTGTCTCAGTAATGACAGAAGTAACTAAGACAAATATAGACAATTATCATTTGTCAATGAAAAGTGAAAGTAAAAATCAGTAAAATTTAAAACCAAATTTCTTCAGTAAAATGTAATTATTCTCTGACTTTTGAGATCCTTGAAGAGGGCCTATTAATATTTAAATTTTAACATTTTGTTCCATAAAATAACTTAAAGAACATTTCAGGGAAATGGGAATTTAAAACCATATCATTTGGAGGTGCGTGTTTGAACAATCATTCTCATTAGAATGAAGAATAACTTCCATTAGGATAACTCTCATTAGAATCAAGAATAACTTTTCTCTTTAAGTTAGTTCTAAGCAAAAATTTATAAAGAGATGTTAAATCTACCCAGTGTAGTCTCCAAAGTTCTAGCTCACAGTATCACCAGGACTTCACTATCTTGATGTGCTACTTTTTGTCTAGTTCCTATTTCTTCTTTGTTTTGCCAAAATTTAATTTTTTAAAATTTTATTTATTTATTTTTGTATTTTAGGGAAGAGTCTACGGGGTGTTCAGGGTCTCACTACTAGACTGGACTCATAGTGATCTGCCTGTTTACAGCCTCCTAAAAGCTAGGATTATAGGCACACACCACCATGCCCAGTCTCAATTACCATCTCAGTGCACCCTGGATACAGGGCCATCACAGCAGGCCAGAGGATCAAAACCAAGCCCCTGCACCTGCTTGCAGGTGCTTTAATCTGCTGAGCTATTTGTCTGGCCCCAAAATTTAAATTTGAATGTCAATTGCAAGTTATTTTTGTATTTTCTTGAATTGTTACATATGAGACAATGTTTCCCCAATAATTTATAATAAATATAGCAGAGGATAATATAACATTACATAGTCTGGTGGTAATTGCCAGTGAACAAACTAAGGCAATAGAAACAAGATTTCTTCCTGTGGTAATCTAGATTCAAAGATCCTAAGCCAGTAGCCCAACCATGATTCTTGCTCCTATCCCCAGAGCTATGATTATGGTGAGATTTCTGCCATGTTATGCTCCATGGTGACAGCAATTTTGAAGATAGAAGGTTTCTGGTAATCAGTTAATTTTGAGAATTCCCTGAATAGGTGCAAACTAAGTGTTCAAACCCACCCTTTGAAACACCAGAGTGTTTTCTGTGATAGTAGTTGGCAAAAGGCAGGGAGGTTACTACGCAAGAATGACTCCTGTGTCACTGCTGACCCTGGAGTTCATACAAAGGGATAATTCATACATTGAGAGACCTCACATTTCCTGGATACTTTTTGGTCCTGCTGCAGATTATTGCCATGATATCTTCTTTGCTCTTATGATTAACTGCTGTACCTTTGCTCCTGTTTCCCCCTTCCAACCCTGGAGTTCTGTTTCCATTTGACAGGATAGACTTTGGATTCTTAGAATCCATTTCCAGTGACACTAGAAATCTCAGTTCCTTGGCACTGTCTGCTACTGGTCAACCAAATTTATGAATGGCATCCACCATTGTGTTCTCACCAATGCTGGCTTATCTTTATCACTGTGTTCTTCACCCTTGAAAACACCTGGAAAGCAATCCTCTTAAGAGGCCTTGGGGAACAGTGAAGACACATTTGATTTGCAACCACTAAAAGTGTCAGAAAGCTTTAGTATTTTCCCACAAACTTCCACTTGGTTTTATTGAGTGTAGTGCACTAGTGTACCAGGAAATATGAATGCTTGTTACACAACTGTTAAACAATCAGCTCTCTGAGCAAATTGACTCACTAGCTGATTTCCAGTATGTTATATGACATGAAAGGGACAAAGACTATAGGTTTTGTTCCTCTTTAAAAAATTTTAAAGGTAATAAAAAAGCAATACAGCTGATACAGAATTTCAAAGGAAGATGATAGAGATTTAACAATGGTTATTATGTCACATATTATAATCTTCAGTCCTTTAAAAATTCTGAATAATCACAAGTGAAACAAAAACCAACCAGACAAAATACTGAGAATAAGAAATCCACGTTTTGTGTAAATTTCCTGATGATAAATCTTAACACCAGAAAATGAACTCCATAGGTAACTGACAGTGTAATGAATAATAATTTGGGTAGTGAAAATATTGCTCATTGACCAAAAAATGCAAAACATTTATCAAGTAAGAAGTCTTCAGAGTTTACAATAAATGTACATAATAAGAGGTGGTTTGAGGAACACTCTCTGTTAGGAAAACTTACCATTAAATAAAATTTTTTTATTCAAAATCTTAGTTTAAATTTTCTCCAATCTTGTAGATAAAGAACCCCTGGGGAGTCTTTATAAACTGTTATCACCTCAAAGTAGTTGGTATACAATAATTTATAGAAATGATGAAGAGAAACACACATGTTTTTGTGGCTTGTTCTGAAACTGAACACTTAGTCTTTCATTCTTCTTATTCGTTGCTATGTCTCCTTTTTAAGTTAGTATCAGTTCCTATTGGCTCCAGCTTTGCTTTAAGATGACCAAACATATAACAGTAATAATGAGCAAGGAGAAAGTACGGTTAAAGCCAGTATTTTCCCATTTATGTGATTTTTGGCAATTATTTCTCCTAATGGTCTGTTGGTAAATATTTCATATTTATTGGCCATATGGTACCTCGGTGCACTGTGCATTCATAGACCATTGATAAATGGCTGAACATGACTTGTGTTTCAGTACAACTTCATGTACAGAACAGGCTGAATATGGTCCTTGGATCATAGCTCAGAGACTTGATTTAGGTAAATGAACTACATTTCTAAGTTCCTGGTCATTCATTCTGATTTTTTTTTTTAAGTGATACCAAGATGTGAACGGTAGATTCATTATTTAACTTTTATCTGGAAAATTTATCTGCTGCTGGAAAGCAGATACCAATGAGAAAGAAGCACCAAGTGGGGAGAAAGCCCTGAGCATGTCTGTAGAATAATAAGAAGTCCATGATGGTCCAAGCACAGAAAGTAAGTAGGAAAGAGGAAAGAAAGGCCTCAGAGTTATGCTGTCTATAGCTCATGGTGAGAAATCTGAATTTTATTCTGTGAGTGTCAGGAAGGTGTATGGGCATGTTGAACAAGAAAATTAACTATATTTTCATGTATTTGGTTGCTGCAGGGTCTCACTATGCAAAACTCAGACTCATAGTGAACCTCCTGCTTCCAGCCTCCCAAGCACTGGGATTACAGGCATAAACCACCATGTCAAGACTCTGGCCAGTTCAGCCCACTGTGGGAGTAGGGCTGGTGTGGTGTGTGGTGCTGGGCATTGAACCATGGTCCTTACACTTGCCTAAATTACAAGGCAGGTGCTTTAGTCCACTGAGTTATCTTGCCAACCCATGAACTATCTTATGAACCCTGCGCCACTGGAAGTGGAACATAACAGTGGCTTGGACTGCTGTGATTCAGTGGGATGGAGAAAATCGGTCAGGTTATGGATACATTCTGAGAGTGGACCTGACAAGACACATTGCCCACCGATTCCTGGCATGGTTATCATCATACTACTGTCCTCCAGGGAACTGAGTTCTGTTGTGACCCTGTCTAATTTGATAGGATGCATTTAACCAGGACCTTGGTTTTCTTCCAGGGCTTCTGACTCCAGGTGGCCTATCCAGAGCAATAAATATAATGAGCTAAAATAGCTGGCAAAAGGAAACAGGATAGGAACATTTTTCGCAAAGTACCTTGTCACAGAGAAAGAAGATAAGTTGATGCAGCTTCGGTGAAACTCTGGCCTTGGCTGTCAAAGTTGCATCTTTTTTCATAACATTAAGAATTCCCAGTTTCCCCATGATAGGACAATACTCCTAACATGGAGATTTTATGGGTCTTCTCTCGACTTTAATGCTCAAAGATTACACAGGGAGTAGTGAGAAAAGAAAGATAATAGCCGCCTAGGTACGGTTCTGCTGTAGACATGCCCTGGTGAACCTCAGATTGGCATCAACTCCAACAGCCACATTCCCTGGTGTGGAAGTGGCAGGTGTCCCCAGCACATCGTGCACTGCCAAGGAGCTCTGCACATAATCCAGTGCTCAATTGCCAAGGTCACACAACCCCAAATTTATGAGTTTAGAGTTGTTTTGAAGGTTCTCTCATATCATAGACAGTCAATTGTGAAAATTCTCTTATCTTACCTAGTCAAAGCAGAATGTAATTGCCTATTAACATGCAATTGGATCGTGACAGAGCAGATACTGAATTTTTAAAGGCTACTTTGGTAAGAGCTAGGAATAAAGAGACATTGCAACTGGCTTATTTCTATCACATATGTGGCTATAATTATTTTGTATTGCTTGTTATTTCTAGAGATAGAACATTGTCTATTTTTCAATTTTTAAGAAGTGAGAATATGAGCAATTTTTCTTCCATTTTTAGCCATTCAGCTTAGTCTATTTTCAACATAAGGTTTTATTCTATTATTGATTTTAAATCCTCAGTGCCTACCATTACCCAAATATGGAAGAAATTGGCTTGAATCAAAGTGATTATATTTGAATTCCAAACACTTTAAAATTGATGGAGGGGTTGGGGAGGTGCCTCAGTAGAATAAGTGCTTCCCTGGCAAGCACAAGGGCCTGAGTTCAATTCCTGGTTCCACCAAAAAAAAAAAAAAAGTCCACTGAGCTATCTTGCCAGCCCATGAACTATCTTCAAGAGGTCCTTGTTAAGCATGCTCAACAGGGAAGGTGAGCAAGAGTGGAAAGAGGGTGACATTGATAGAGGCAACTCTTGATATCTTTGACCCTCAAAGTCTATTTTTCCCTGGTTAATATTTTTACTTTAAACTAAGTGATAAGTCACTAAAGGGGTAAGACACCTTTGGAATAGAGGTGTTATATCAAGTAACTCATGGTTGAATCACTCTGGCTTATGTCTTAATGATTAGTTAGACTGACAAGAGAGAATCAGGGTGAAGAGCTGGAATGACATTATAATGACTTAGGTCAGAGATGTTTGATTCAGAATAATAGTGGTTGATTCCATAAGAAAAAAGTCAGATTATCAATGTAGCTTGTCAATAGAACACAGCATATACTTTGATGCACTGGATACAGATTTTAAGACACACAGAATAGCCTACAATGACTACAATTTTTTCTAGCTGTGAAACTTATGTGATAAAATACAGAAGAATATAAGACAAGCATTTGAAGTACAGATTAAATGTTCAGTGTTGGAAATTGTCCATGTCTCAAGGTGGCATTTTGCTTTACAGTAATCCCAAAGATCAAAAGGTACGTCTAGGTTAGAAATACAAGCTGGGCGTGGTGGCGCATGCCTGTAATCCCAGCACTCGGGAGGCAGAGGCAGGAGGATTGTTGGTGAGTTCGAGACCAGCCTGAGCTACAAAGTGAGCTTAGGCCAGCCTGAACTGCAGTGAGACCCTGTCTCAAAAAAAAAAAAAAAAAAAAAAAAAAAAAAAGAAATACAACTTAGAACATCAATTCATAAGTAATATTTAAATTCACAAGAATGCATAAGATTATCAAGATAGAGAGAACATAGATACAAAGAAAGGGCAGACTAAGGGTATCATCCGTTGCTTGAGTTGGGGAGATGTGGAGGAATCAGCAAAGGGCAAAAATGAAATGATAGCAAGGCAAGCAGTTATGAGAGATGCTGTTCTTTGAGACCTAAGAAAATTTTCTGGAGGAATAAATAATTGTCCAATGCTCTAGAATCACTAGATGAACATGACCTTGAAAAGCATGGGACAAGCTCAAAATGATCAAGATGTGACATGTGTGTGCTACTTCTTCTTTATGAATGCACTTGTTATCGATCACAAACATAGCTAGTAAAACGGCACGGAAAGAAAAGAGGAATCATGGATCCTGACAATGAAGGAGACAGTGGCCTGCAGAAGACAGGGTTAAGGAAAGGTTAGGGAACAGCTCTTGAAAAAATAAGAAGTGCAGTATAAAGAGCAAGGGGAAGATGTATACCTACAGTGGGGCACAAAGAACTACTTTTTGTGAGACAAGAAAGGAAGATATGATGCAGACACAGGAGCAGAGAGGTGAAAGGAAGTATTGATGAGAAACAGGGTCATTTATTTTTAGATGAGTCCTCTTTCTTCAGTGAACGTTTATCTGCTTTATGAGGTACCCTTTGGAAATAAGTACAACATGCTCAGTTGTTAGGATGTATCCTTTGGGTATTAAAAACTGAAGTGAATGCTTGAGCAGGGGAAACTTTTAGAGTTATTGATAAACAGTAAAATGGATGAATTATGAAAAGCTAGGAGGAATGATGGGCAGCCCTCAGTGTTCTGGGACCAGTGTTCTTTTCCTACAGTACAAACCTACTTGCTGCTTCTGTAGGTACACAGTTGGCCAAGAGTTGAACTTAACCAGCTTGTGCCTTCTTCCACTAAAGCACAGTGAATAAAGTGAATTAGGGACTAAGGACTGAATATTACACTGAATGTGTGACATACTATAATACTGGGTTGAGTTCAGTAGTGCTTAGAACTGGTAAAAATAAGAGGAGATAATGTGATTGCTAAAGAAACAGTAAAAGAAAAGTAATTAGATGGTAAGTCCTAAGAATGTTGTAGTTGGGGCATGAGAGAGTCTTGGAAGATAAAGAGATATTTGTTTTTTGCTTTTTCTTCATTTATGTATTTGGTACAAGGTCCCACTATGCAGCTTGAATTGATAATGATCCTCCTGTTTTCAGCCTCCTCTGTGCTATGATTACAGGTATGCACCACCATGCCTTGGCTGGGTGGCCAGCTCAGTGCACCCTGGGGAAAGGGGTGGCATGGCATATGGGACCAAGTGTCGAACTTGGGTCCCAGTGCTTACCAAAGTAGGCACTTAGTCCACTGAGCTATCTTGCTTAAAGACATATTTCAAATGAGAAATATTTCAGAATACATATAAATGAGGTGGAGGGTTCTTAGAAAAACCAATTCAAGTATATGGCAGGCACTGTTCATCACTGTTTCTTCCCCTCTCTGCTGCATAAGATTCCACCCCAGCCTTTCTTGAGCAGAGGCACATTTATGCAAGTTGCTCTGCTCACAGCCATGGTGGTAGTTGGCTCTCTCACACATGGAATTGTTGAGAAAACAAATGTGTTTCATTCTTTACACTGTTTTTTCAACCTGAAGTTGTGGGCATATTGAAATGATCATAATCTAACAAATGAAATACTATTGTGTTATGTAAAGATGTTCTAACAAAAGTAAAAATTGATGCAAGAAAAGGAATGCCGTGATCCATGTGAAAACACTTGGTCTTCTTTGATGAGCTCAATTAAATAATGGGAGGGTAGCAAAGATAAAGAATATCCAAGGCCTCCTGTGACTCATAGCAAGTGGTAAACCTACCAAAAGATGAATGAAACTTTATTTTAAAGAGTAAAAAGCAAAACAAAAACAAAAACAAATAGCAAAATCTTAGATAGAAACAGAGACCCATACAACAATACAAATGATACAGAATTTCAAAACAAGAATGAAAAGATGGCAATGACTGTTACAGTGCATATTTTTGTAGTCCAATCTGTGGCTGAGATTAACAGATATAAGCCTACAAGTTTGGTCAAATAGTTAAATATTAACACTTGCTTTCAAAAAATCTTATTGCTTTCTTGTTCTTCTTGCATTTCTATTTATTTTTTTGTATTTAGTAAGGGTCTACTGGGTCTGCAGAGTCCAACTATACGATCCACCTGTGTTCAACCTCCTAAGAGCTGGGATTATAGGTATGCTTCACCACGCCCAATCTCAATCGCAGTCTCAGCATGCCCCAGGGCCAGGGCTGGTACAGCAGGCTGGGGATTCAACTCTGGTCGCTGCCTAAGCAGGTGTGTTAGCCCACAAGCTATCTGGATAGCCCATTTTTTTTCTAGTTTATTTTAAAGATAGTATAATAATAATAATTTTTTTAAAAATTCCTTTATTTATTACAGTGTCTCGCTACACATCACGGATTCTTTTTTCGCGGGGGTGGGGTGTGAGCTCAGCCGGCCCTGCGGGGAGGGGCTGGCATGGCATGTGGTGCTGGGGCTCGAACCGTGGTCCCTGGGAGGTGCTCTAGACCGCTGAGCTATCTTGCCAGCCCTAATAATAATAATTGATAAGACATTAGAAACAGTACACATTGATGATGAGCAGTATTATAGATTAAGTGGTTGCAAGTAGAGGCTATCTTCATAAGTGAAATAAATCAAACCCACATGTGTAAATATTGTATTGTCTTCCTAGTATAAGAATCTGATGAATAAATAAAATCTTAAAGGTATAACAGATTTAGAAAAATGGAAAGAAATGGAGATAAGGAATAAACAATGAAGATGAGGAAAGGAGAAAAGATAGGAAAAAGGGAGTGTGGAAATCATGCAAGTATATACACAGGATAGATGAGATGCCTGTGATACTAATTCCCTTCAGTTTTTTTTAAAGTAGCAGTCAATGTTTAAAATGTTCACTTTGAATAAAACTTCTATAAAAAGCAACAAAAGCTTCTGCATGTCTAATACATTTTTCAATATTTGCTTGTGAGAACTCTGTGGGTTCACAATAGTGGAAAATAAACTTCGTGAGTTATGCCAATGAGAATGTGGTGATCTTTGTTGCAACATAATCTAGGCCATCTGGTCAACCACAAAACGCTGCTTATGAAAACCAGTGATAGGATGGTGCCAAGACCACAGATGGACAGCACACTGGGAAGGTCAGGCAGAAGGATGTCAAGCCTGGGCAACTTAACAACTTAGCATGACTGTCACAAAATAAAAATGCTAAGGATATAGCTCAAAGGCTGTGTGTTCAATCCCCAATGCCACTCCTTGTCCAAAGGAAAAGAAAAAGAAAGAAGAAAAGATCTCTGATGGGAAGAGAGTCTGGGAAGGTAGAGTGAGCAGCCAAGTCTGGGCGAAATGTTAAGCCTCCACAAATTCTGAAGTTAGACCTGAGGAGGAAGGCCATGAGGCAAGAGCTGCTGTGTGCAAGGAATAGATAACAGTGATGTGGTGATGGTAAATGACCTTAGAGGGTGGTATCATGCGAACACATGAAGTTCAAAGCTGGGAGATTTTTGAATAAGGAAGAGAATAAGCCTTGTGGGCTGCTACAAAAACATAAGTGAAACTTGCCTATTTTGCACAATTGCTCAAGGAAGTTATTATTAGAAAATTACTTGCATTTTTGAAATAAGAGACAGTCTATTGAAATAATGCTCCTGTTCCAGAAGTTCACAAAAAGTTTTAGATTGGCTCTTTTCTAGCCCTTTGGCCATAAAATACATATTAAAATACATTTTGGAAATGGACTTCTTATTCAGGAATCCCCATGAATTACAGAATTCTTTGCTAGCTTCTAGGTTTTTATCTCGAAGCCCATGGCAGCATTTGTCTTCAGTGTCAGTAAATTAAGAAATGCAATTTTCTTCTATATTTGGAATAATAACATGTGCCTGAAGTATTTTACTTGAATTAGCATATATCCTATTTTACTTTTCAAAATTATAAGCATAATTTAATTTATGAGTATAATTTAATTAATTTAGGATTTCAGATATTCTCCAATTAAGATTAGGCAGTAGTGTTTTCTTATGTATTTGTAAATTTGTTTTTGTTGCTTAGTTTTGTTGGCTGCCTGAGACTTTTAGGAAGAGAAAGAATATGTGTAAATTTATATTAAAAATCTATCTAAGGTCATAGACAATCCTTAATAAAATATAGTTAAACTCATCATAATATTTTGATGTAGGTTTAAATTCATATACATAAAGGACAATTATA